>PVIH01025472.1:0-20623 GCA_004025045.1 Sigmodon hispidus
CACACCTCTCCAGCTGGTGTCCCCTAAGTGTAATTTTAGTAAGTTCAACCCCATCTACGGAAAATTCTATTTTCATGGAATAGTGTGTCATAAGTCAATCTATCATTCTATATTCATTCTTTATAATAATGCTAAAAATTGTGACCCATAAAACATTGTTCTAAAGGAAAATAAATCATACTGCTTTGTTTCTAGTTGAAAAAAAAAAAAATAAAAATAGTCATCTTGCCAACAGTGGTGGCTCAGGCCTTTAATCCCAGCACTCAGGAGGCGGAGGCAGGCTGATCTCAGTGAGTTTGCGGTCAGCCTGGTCTACAGAGGAAGTTCCAGGACAGGCTTCAAAGCTACAGAGAAACCCTGTCTCAAAAACAATTAAACGACAACAACAAAATAGTCATTCCTTCCCAGCATAAGTAAATATAATACTCAGTAACTATTTCTGAATACAAACTGCTAGACCTCATCAACCTAATAAAAATATCTTTTAAAAATATAAAAAAACATTCTTTTTAAATTCAAGTTTTTCCATTTATTTTCCATGTTGGCCACAGTTTTCCTTCCCTGCTTTCCTCCAGGTGTACTCCTTCGTTCACTTCTCCTCCATCTCTGTTGGAAAGGGGCAGGTCTCCCACATGAGAAGAACGTTACCAATGTCACCGAGGAGTCCTGTATCTACACCATTTCCACTTTCCCCTTTCTCCCCTCCCTACAACTCCCTCTCATTGTCACCCCCCCCTCACTTCGTGATTCATCCTGCTCAGTCCACTTGGTGTGCCTCCTGTATACATCATTTTAGGGATGACCACTCCCAGGCAGCTCCTCATTCTGATTTCAGCCCAACACAAAAACATACACTTATTGAAAACCTAACTTTCACGGTTTGGGGGAAACCCAATGTCTCAATTTGTAACTCAGTTTGTGGTTCTAGGGCATGAATTTTGGAGATAACAATGTTGTCACACAATGTTAAAAAGTTGGACTCAACTGCATTTTTTGATAAGTTCATCATCAGCACATCTTTTTTTTTTTTATTTTCTGGACCTCTCCTACCCTGAAACTTTTCAAAAATGACCCATCATTTAAACTCTCCCTATTGACTTTTGCTATCAGAACTTGTCTTCATTTCATAAGTCCACCTTGTGCATGCCAGAGTAATCAATCCAAATCACGAAAGAAAGTCAATATTTGTTCTACCTCCATATTCTCCTTGAACTCAACTAATGTCAAGGTAGCAGGGGGCAGGGGAAATGGGTGGATCTGAAGGTTCATTACCCAGGATAACAGGGTTTATAAGTTAGAGCTCTAGACCATTAACTGGGGAGACAAGGGCTCTCTTAATAGTTAGCAAACAGAAATAATTAACCATAGAATGTCAGCAAACACTCCCTATATTTTCTTTAAACTACATTTCCTTGTTTGTTGGAGGGTCATGTCATGGTGCATATGGAGGTCGGAAGACAATATTGAGGGATTAGTTCTTGACCATCCCCAGGGGATCCCCAGGGGCAGATCTAGTCCTTAAGTTTGTCGGCAAATGTCTTTACCACTGAACCACATCACCACTCACACCATTTTTTTATTGTGACAAAATTATATTATAACATATCTGTCCTATTAGCTGTCTCAGTTAGGATTTCTATTGCTGTGAAGAGATACCATGACCATAGCAACTCTTAGAAAGGGAAATCTGTAACTGAGGCTGGCTTACATTTTTAAAGTTTTAGTCCTCTATCATCATGTGAAACATGGTGGTGTGCAGGCAGACACGATGTTGGAGATGGAGCTGAGATTGCTACTTGCAGGCATCAGGAAATGGTCTGCCTCACTTTATGTGGCTTGAGCATATCTGGGATCTCAAATCCTGCCTCCACAGTGACAGACTTTCTCCATAATAGTGTCACTCTCTTTGAGTTTATGTTGGTCAATTATATTCAAACTAGCAAGTCCCTTTAAGTGTCCAATTGGCACAGTCTAGAGTCACTTGAGGAAGGAATCTCAGTAAAGGGATTTTCCTGATTAGAGCAGCCTGTGTGTATGTCCTGGGAGGATTGTGTTGATTACTAATTAATGTAGTGGAGTTCGACCAGTTTGGGGAAGCATCATTCCCTAGGCAGATGGTCTTGGCCTGGATGTCTAACTAACTAAGCCTGAGTCTGAGCACTCCAGCCAGCAGCACTCCTCTTGGTTTCTGCTTGATGTTACTGCTTGAGTTCCTGTCCCGACTTCCTATGGAGATGGGCTGTAACCTATAAGTGGAAATAAAAGCCATTTCTTCCAGAAGTTACTTTTGCGTTTTATCACTGGGATAGAAAGAAAACCAGGATGAAGCCCAGAATAGCTTGAGACTCACTATGTAGTCCAAGCTGCTCTCAAACCTGGAGTCCTCTTACCTCAGCCTCTCATGCACATTATATAGTCACCCTACCCAGCTTGCATCCATGCTTGTATTCAGTTGGAAAGAGTACCTAAGGAAACAAGTGAGTATTTTGCCTGCCATCTACAGTGATTTTCCCAGGGGTTCCACCCAGCCTAGATCAGGCCCAGGTACTCTATCTAGTCTTATCTTGTGGTTCTCTCTAAAATCTTGAGCTTCTTTTGTTTGTCTGAATTGAGTCTTCACTTACCCCGAACTTGGATGCATCTGAGAGACAGTAAGGTGATATGTGATCAAGACCAGTACAAAGACAGAACTGGGCCAGGCATGGTGGTGCATGCTTTAATCCCAGCACTCAGGAGGCAGAGACAGGCCAATCTATGTGAGTTCGAGGGCAGCCTGGTGTACAGAGCCAATTCTAGGACATTCAGGGCTACATAGACCCTGTCTCAAAAGGGAGCATGGTGGGAGACACTGGATGTCTTCAGAGGAAGCAAGAGCTCAGGAAAGGCATAGGCACAAGTATCTGAAGTAGCTTGAGAGTGTCAGAGTCATCAACATGTCCCTCCACATGCTCTCCCACGGATTAGTAGGCCAGAAGATTAATAAGAGAAGACATTCCAAGTCTGTGAGAAGAGCCCAGTTTAATGACAACTGTTACCTTGGTTCATTTTGTGTTGATGTCACTGACTTATTTATAAAGAGCAGACAGGATTAGTGATGGTCACCAAGATGTGATAATGTCACAGGGGCAGACACTAAGTGGAGCACAAATGGAGGAGACAGAGCACAAAGGGAGGAGGTAAGGGGCGCCTGTGGAAAAATAGGTGACACTCCACTGCCGAAGAGGGATGGAGAAAGGGGGAGGATGGGAACATCTGTGCACGACACAAGGACATATGTGCTGTGACTCATGGGAGAAAAATGGTGTCTGTTCCTCTTGAGACTGAAGGAGGAAGAAGACAAGAAAAACATCCCCTGTAAGGAAAACAAATGATTTCTCAATATTATGAGAAAGGTTCAGCATCAGGCATGAAGGGAAACGTCACCAGGGGTGAGGAAGCTGGTTCCTCTCCATTTTATTTTTGCTCTTGGTTTGTTTGGGGAGATGTTTTATTGGTTTTTATGCTTCATTGTTTAATTGTTGGGGTGTCTTGTTTTCGCATATGTGGGTATGGAGTGCATGCTCACTCAGAGTCATATATGTGTGGGCACATGCCTGAGGGGCTCCGAAGATGCTGTCAGGTGTCTTTCTCCATAGCTCCTCAATTCATCTGGGGTCTCTGGATGAACCCAGAGCTCAGCAGTTTAGTTAGTCTTGCAAGCCACGCTTGGCCCAGGGATCCTGTCTGGCTCTACCAAATGGACATCATGGCTGTCCAATTTTTAGGCAGGTTCTGGGATCTGAAGTTTGATCTTCAGGTTTGCACAGAAGTGTTTTATCCATTGACTCTAATTCACCTCTTGGGTGGATGGGGGTGGATGGGTGGGTGAATGGATGGGTGGGTGGATGGATGGGTGGATGGGTGGATGGGTGGATGGATGGATGGGTGGGTGGGTGGGGTGCTTGTTTTTCATTTGTCAATATTCTAACAGTAGGCACCTCATCAAGTGTTTCCTTGGAGTTTCCTGCTTTTTAAAATAGTATTTAGTCTTTGAAATTTTTATAAAATGCATCTTGATCATATCCACCTGCCACTTTATCTCTCCAATTCCCTTCAAGATCTCACTCCAGAGAACAGATCCCAGAGGTCCATTCCCTCTCAAAGTCCACTCTGTTGCTTGGCAAGTTAAAGTTTCTAACATGTGAGTTTGGGAGATATACACAAACCCAAGCAATTTTAATTATTTAGTATGTGTGCCACTTCATGGTTGCAAGCTACAGTGTCTGAACTTTAATTTTAGTTATGGATTATAATAACCTAGTAGCAACAAGATATGTTTTAGTGTAGAGAGAAATAGTGTGTGTGTGTGTGCTCAAATGCACAGGTAATAAACATATTCAGGTGTATGTGCACATGAGAGAGTGTGTGTTTGTAGGAAAGAGAGCAACATCAGACAATTTTTTTGAGACTGTCTCTCACTGACCTGTATTTAATCAAGTAGGTGGGACCAGGTAGCCATCAAGTTCCAGAGATATGCCTGTCTCTGTCTCCTAGTTCTGGGATTACAAGCAAATGTCACTGTGCTGGCTAGTTTTCTGTCAACTTGACACTAGCCAAAGTCTTCTGAAGAAGGGAACCTCAATTAAGAAAATATCTCTTTTATGTAAGAGAAAATGTAAGGCATTTTCAGAACTAGTTATTGATGCAGGAGAAGTGTGGGTGGTCCCATCCTGGGCTGGTGGTCCTGGGTTCTATAAGAAAGCAGGCTGAGCAAGCCAGTGAGCAGCACCCTCCATGGCCTCTGCGTCAGCTCCTCCCTCCAGGTTCCTGTCCTGGCTTCCTTCAATGATGGACTACAATGCAGAAATACATGCTAGACAAACCCTTTCCTCTGCAGGTTGCGTTTCGGTCTTGGTGTTTCATCACAGCAACAGAAACTATGACTAAGTCAGTCACTATGCCCATTGTTTTTCTTCTGATGGATTTGGGTTATCTAACTCACACATGCAAAGCAAGCACTTTACCAAATGAGTTATTTCCCTAGCTCCCAGTCTTTGGGTTTTGTGCTATTGACATTAAAAAACTCATCTCAAATAGTCAGTGGGAGGCTTGAGGCTGGGTAGAGCCCTCAACACATCAGTGGATTCTACAGGTACCAGAGCACCAGGGCTTGTTTGCTTGTTTTTGTTTTGTTTCCTATAGTTCAACCTGCCCTCAACCTTGCTATGTAGCTGAGAGTGAGTTTGACTTCTATTTCTGCTTTCTAGGTACAGAGGTTACAGAATGAGCCACCCAGCTCCAGTGCCATATCTGGTATTTGTTAGCACAGATGTCTGAGGTGATTTTTCCAGTGAACAGAGGCATGAAATCAACCATATGAAAGTGCATTCATAGTGAAGGGGGCATGTGAAGGAGTGGAAAATACAGGGGAGGAGGGGGAGAGGAGGAGCAGGAGGAGAAGGAGGAGGAGGAGGAGGAGACTGATGGTTTGTCTTGATTGACAGCTTCATGAGGCTTAGATCACCATGGAAACAAACCCTTTCGCATCTCTGAGAGAGAGTTTCTAGATGGCTTTTGGTTTGGTTTGAATATTTTTGAGACAGTGTTCCTCTGTGTAGCCCTGGCTGTTTGGGAATTCACTCTGTAGACCAGGCTGGTTTACTGGTCTCTGAAAACTCATAGATTTTCCTGCTTTTGCCTCCTAAGCACTGGGATTAAGGGCATGTGCCACCAAGTCCAGCTCCATATGGAGTTATTGAGGTAGAAGACTCAATCAAAGAATGGGCAGCACCATCCTGTGGACTGTGGTTCAAGACTGAATAAGAAGAAAAAGGAACTGAACATCAGTAGAACCATCCCTACATGCCCCTCTTCCTGGCTGGATGCAAAAGTTAATACATTTACAATGTGGTACAACCACCATGTCTGTCTACTAAATGAAGCAACAGGAAGACATGCCAGAGATAAACAGAGAAAATGGTGGCTCATCCGATTGCTAACCTAATGGTTGACACCTGAAAACCTTTAATAAACAGAGAGTAAAACATAAGATGAACCCACATCTAGCCTTTGTTGAGAAATGGACAAATGTAGACAAAGGGAGATAATAAGGCTGAGTTTACTCATATGATTGTACCCACTTAGAACTAGAGAGATGGTTTAGTGGTTCAAAGCACTGACTGCTCTTCTAGAGCACCCAGGTTCAATTCCCAGAACAAACATGGCAGCTCACAGCTGTCTGTAACTCTAGTCCCAGGGGATCTAACAGACACCCTCATACCAATGCACATAATATAAATAAAATAAAAGTACTTCACCCAAGTAAATAGATAGATTAAATAAATAAAAATAAAATCTTGTACCCTCTTGATCACTCTGTAAGAAAGAGAAGAAAGCCCAATTTGATGTTGCACACCTGTAATCCCAGCAATCAGGAGGCAGATTTTATATATATATATATATATATATATATTTATTGGATGTCTTGGAGTTTAGAAACCACTTTCTGTGCTCACTCAGCATACCTAGCATTCTGAGAGAGTTTTTTTTTTTTTTTTAAAGGTCCTTTTTCCCCTGTGTATCCCCTGCTCACTCATTCTTTCCTCTTCCCAATTCCTCTCAGTCTGCCTTCAACCTCCCCCCACCCCATCCTCTCATCCCTTCCCCCCAAAAGGCAGGAAGTTCCAAGGTGGATCAGCTCAGTGTGGCGCATCCACTCCAGGCAGGTCTGATTTTCTCATTCTAGTATCAAGACTGGGTTAGGCACTCCTATGCAGGGAATGGGCTCCAAGGTGCCAGGCCATTTACAGGAACATAGTCTGATTCCACCCCTCAAGGCTCCACATACTGCCCATGCCAATCGACATTGCCTACCCTTGGAGGGCCTAGCTCTTTTTCCTATGGTTCCCCAGGAGCTGTTCTTGATTCAATGGGCTCCCCAGAGCTCCAGGCAGCTGTATCTGTGGGACTCCTCCTCATAATCCCTAGCCCCTTGCTCATATAGATTCTTCTCCCCAGCTCTCCAGCTGGGAGGGGAGTTCGGCCCAGTGCTCAGCCACGGATCTCTGCCTCCACCTCCATTCATTTGTTGGGTGTAGATTCTGTGATGACACTTAGGGTGATTATACATTTGATTATAGGGGAAGTCCTGTTTAGGCACTCCCTCCATTATTGGTTGGGGACCTAGCTAGGGACATTCTATGAGTTCTTGGGGGTTTCCCTAACACCCCATCTTTTTTTAACCCCACATTGGCTTCCTCTATCAGGATATTCATTTTTTCTCCCTCTTTGTTGCTCCTCTCACTCAGCCATCTCTTACTCTCTTGATTTGTTCCCACCACTCCTTGGTCACTACCTGTTATAATCCCAATTTGCTAATGAGATCTTTTCTATTTTCTTTTCCTAGGGGAATCCCTGGATGCTTCACTTAAGTTTCTTCTGATCCCAAGCTGTTCAGGGGTTGTGGTTTTCAGCTTGAGTATTCTTTGCTTTTTGTCTAAAGTCCACTAATAGATGAGTATATCCCTTGCTTATCTTCCTGGGTTTGTGATACCTTGCTCAGGAGGATATTCTCCAAATCCATCCATTTGCTTGCAAATTTTAGGATATCATTTTTTCTTACTGCTGAGTAGTACTCCATTGGGTAGATGTACCACGTTTGTTAATTCATTCTTCAATTGAGGGGCATCTAGGTTGATTCCAGGTTCTTGCTATTACGAAGAATGTTGCTATGAACATAGCTGAGCTAATGCCTTTGGAGTGCGAATGTGCATCTTTAGGGTATATGCCCAGTAGTGGTATTGCTGGATCTTTGGGGAGATTGATTCCCAGTTTTCTGAAGAACTGCCATTCAGCATTCCAGAGTGGTTGTATGAGTTTACACTTCCACCAACAATGGAGGAGTGTTCCCCTTGCTCTGCATCCTCTCCAACACAGGCTGTCCTCTGTGTTTTTGACCTTAGCCATTCTGACAGGTGTAAGGTGGTATCTCAAGGTTGATTTGATTTGCATTTCTCTGATGGCTAAAGATGTTGAGCAATTCTTCTTCTTCTTCTTCTTCTTCTTCTTTTTTTTTTTAAATTTCATCCTTTTTGGCCTATGTCTCAGGCACATTGCTAGCTAGCTCTTTCATCTTAACTCAACCCATTTCTATTAATCTACCTGGCCATGTGTCCCGGCCCATGGCTCACCTGGGTTTCTTACATGATTCTTCTTTGGTGGCTAGATTGAATTTCTCTTGAGCAATTCTTTAAGTGCCTTTCACCCATTTGTAATTATTCTGTTAAGATTTCCCTTTTTAGCTCTGAACCCCACTTTTTAATAGTGCTATTTAGGGCTTGGGGCTCTAGTTTCTTGAGTTTTCTATATATTTTAGAGACTAGTCCTCTGCCAGATGTAGGATTGGTGAAAATCTTTTCTCATTCTGTAGGCTCAACTGTGTCCTTGGCCTTACAGAAGCTTCACAGTTTCAGGAGATCCCACTTATTGATTGTTATTCTTAGTGTCTGTGCTACTGGTGTTATATTTAGAAAGTGGTCACCTGTGCCAATGCGTTGAAGAGTGTTTCTCACTTTCTTTTCTATCACGTTTAATGTAGCTGGGTTTATGTTGAGGTCTTTGATCTAGTTGAATTTGAGTTTTGTGCAGGGTAATAGGTTTGGATCTATTTGCACTCTTCTACATACTACCATCCAGTTATGCCAACACCATTTGTTGAAGATACTACCTTTGTTCCATTAAATATTTTTGGCCTCTTTCTCAAAAATCAGGTGTTCCATAGGTGTGTGGGTTAATGTCAGGGTCTTTGATTCAATTCCATTGATCCAGAAGTCTATTTTTATGCCAGTACCAGGCTGCTTTTATTACTGTAGCTCTATAGTATGGCTTGAAGTCAGGAATGGTGATGCCTCCTGAAGTTCTTTTTGCTGAGCAGAATTATTTTAGAAATCCTGGGTTTCCTGTTATTCCTTATGAAGTTGAGTATTGCCCTCTCAAGGTCTGTAAAAAATGTGTTGGGATTTTGATGAGGATTGCATTGAATCTGTAGATTGCTTTTGGTAAGATTGCCATTTTTACTACATTGATTCTACCTATCCAGGAACATGGGGAAATCTTACCATTTTATGATATCCTCTTCAATTTCTTTCTTCAGCAATTTAAAGTTTTTGTCAAACAGGTCTGCTACTTCTTTGGTTAGCGTTATGTCAAGATATTTAATGCTATTGCAACTATTATAAAAGATGATGTTTCCCTGACTTCTTTTTCAGCTCTTTTATCTGCAGTTTATAAGAGGGCTATTGATTTTTTTTGAGTTAATCTTGTACCCTGCTACATTGCTGAAGATGTTTATCAGCTGTAGGAGTTCCCTGGTAGAGTTTTGTGGGTCACTTATATATATATAATCATATCATCTGCAAATAGAGATAGTTTCACTTCTTTTCCAGTTTGTATCCCCTTAATCTCCTTTGTTTTCCTATTGCTTTAGCTAAAACTTCAAGAAATACATTGAATAGATAAGGAGAGAGAGGGCAGCATTGTTTTGTTTTGTTCTTGCTTTTAATGGGATTGCTTTGAATTTTTCTCCATTTAGTTTGATGTTGGCTGCTGGCTTGCTGCATATCATCATCATTATATTTAGATATTTTCCTTGTATTCCTGATCTCTCCAGAACTTTTATCATAAAGGAGTGTTGATATTTTTCAAAGGCTTTTTCTGTATCTAAGGAGATAATCATATTTTTTTTTCTTTCGATTTGTTTGCAGGATGGATGCCATTCACAGTTTTTCCTATGTTGAACCATCCCTGCATTTCTGGGATGAAGCCTACTTGATCCTGGTGGATGACTTTTTTTTTTTATTTGTTGTTGTGTTCTTTGCTATTTTTGCATCCATGTTCATGAGGGAGATTGGTTTGTAATTCTCTTTCTTTGTTGCAGCTTTGAGTGGCTTGGTTATCAGGTTTATTGTGGCCTCATAAAGAGTTTGGCAATGTTCCTTCAGTTTCTACTGAATGGAACAATTTGAGGAGTGTTGATATTAGTTCTTTGAATGTTTGGTAGAATACTGCACTGAAACCATCTGGTACTGGGATTTTTTTTTTTTTTGTGGAGACTTTTAATAACAGTTTCAATTTCCTTTGGGGTTATAGGTCTGTTTAGATCATTTATCTGATCTTGATTTAATTTCGGTAAGTTGTATCTGTCCAGAAAGCTGTCCATTTCTTTTAAGGTTTTCATTTTAGTAGAGTATAAATTTTCAAAGTATGACCTGATAATTCTCTATATTTCCTGAGTGTCTGTTTTTATGTCCTCCTTTTCACTTCTGATTGTGTTAATTTGGATACTCTCTCTCTGCCTTTTGGTTAGTATGGATAAGGGTTTGTCTATCTTGTTGACTTTCTTAAAGAACCAACTTTTTGGAAGGCAGCTATGCTCACCACTATACCACCAACACTGAACCAACTTTTTGATTCATTGATTCTTTGTATTGTTCTCTTTGTTTCTATTGTACTGATATCAACACTAAGTTTCATTATTTCCTGCCGTCTACTCCTTCTAGGTGAGTTTGCTTCTAACTGTTCTAAAGCCTTCAGCTGAATTGTTAGGTCTCTTGTATGAGATTTCTCTTAGTTTTTCATATAGGCATCTGGTGCTATGAATTTTCCTTTTAACACTGCTTTCATTGTGTCTCATAAGTTTGGGTATGTTGTGGATTCATTTTCATTAAATTCTAGGAATTCTTTGATTTCTTTTCCTTATTTCTTCCCTGACCCAGCAGTGATTCAATGTAGAGATGTTCAGTTTCCATGAGTTTGTAGACTTTCTGTGACTTTTGTTGTTGCTGAATTCTAACTTTAGGCCATGGTGGTTTGATATGATACAAGGGATTATTTCCATTTTTTGTATCTATTGATATTTGCTTTATGACCAAGTATGTGGTCAATTTTAGAAAAAGTTTTATGGGGTGCTGAGAAATATGTATATTCTTTTGTGTTTGGATGGACGCTTCCATAAATATCGATTAAGTCCATTTGCATCATACCATCTGTTAGGTCCCTGTTTCTCCATTGAGTCTTTGTCTGGTTGGCCTATTCAATGTTGAGAGAGGGGTATCAAAATCTCCCACTATTAGAGTGTGACATTTGGTGTGGGGTTTAAGCTTTAGTAGTGTTTCTTTTACATATGAGATGCCTTTATATTAGGGGCATAAATATTCAGGATTGATATCTCATCTTGATGAACTTTTTTTTCTGAGATGAATAAATAATATCTGTCCTGGTCTTTTTTGATTGATTTTAGTTTGAAGTCCACTTTGCTAGATATTAGGATGACAACACCAGTTGTTTCTTGGGGCCATTGGATTGGAAAAATCTTTTCCCAACCCTTTACTCTGAGCCTGTGTATGTCTTTGAAGTTGAGGTGTGTTTCTTGTATGCAGCTGAAAGTTGGCTTTTGTTTTTGTATCCATCGACTTAGGGTGTTTTTGTTTTTGTTTTTTTTTTTTTAAAGCTTTATTTATTTATATTTATTTGCCTTGGTGTTTGCCTGGAACTGGGAACTGAAACTACAGACAGTTGTGAGTTGCCATGTGGGTGCTGGGAGTTGAATCCCAGTCTTCTGGAAGAACAGTTAGTGTTCTTAATTGCTGAGCCATCTCTCCAGCCCCAGGGTGTGCCTTTTTATAGGTGAATTGAGTCCATTGATATTAAGGGATATTAATGACCACTGATTGTTATTCCTTGTTATTTTTGGGGTAGCTTGTGTGTATTTCCTTTCTTTGGGCTTTTCTTTTGTGGGATTACTGATTGTGGTTTCATGGGTGTGTGTATCTGGGTTCATTAGGTTTGAGTTTTCCTTCTAGTGCTTTCTGTAGTGCTGGATTTGTGACTAGGTATTGTTTCAATCTGTCTTTGTTGTGAAATATCTTGCTTTGTCTTTGTTGTGAAATATCTTGCTTATTCCATCTATGGTGATTGCTAGTTTTGTTGAGTAGAGTAGTCTGAGTTGGCAGCCATGCTCTTTTAGTGTATTTATAAGTTCTGACCAGGATCTTCTTGCTTTCATTGTTTCCATTGAATAGTCTGATGTTGTTCTGATGGCCATCATTGGTGTCCCTGAGCTCTGGCCTCCAATCTTACTCCAAGGGACACCTTGAGATTCAGCTTCCTACTTCCCATTTGATCAACCCCAGCTGCAACCATGGTTCATATGGGCTTAAGCATAGTTGATGTGATGACAGATGGAGGTGTATACATGATGTTTGATTTTTCAGACTCATAGAATGCAGAAACGATGAAGTCATGGCGGCTTCCACTAACATTTCCAAGGAAATCTTGGGAGGTCAGACAGAAGTTTGCTACAGATTGAAGTCCCCATTGAAGACCCCCAGTGGGCGATGCTTGTTAGAGGTAAGCAAATGAAGCTGAAAGTGGTACACAAGAAGAGGCAGAACAACCTGTAATATGGTGTACCCACCTAGAAAAGCTAAAGGCTGTGTAGGAAGCCAGACCAATCAAGTAGGCATCTGCAGACTGTGACAAGCAATGTCAGAGGGGCAGAGCTGTCCAAGGCCTTGTGACCCTGCCACAGTGTGCACAGAATGTCTGTCATTCTGGGAGATTTAGGATTTAATGGTTGCCTTGGTAGGTTTTTCCTGCCCTCTCAGTGTACCTTAAAGTATGGAACAACTTGTTTTTCAGTTTTCAGACTGACAGACAGGCTGTTTTTCCTGAGCCTCAGAGGGGACTTTGAACTTAGCATTCTGAGTGATGCTGAAATGAGACAAGACTTTGGCACTATTGGCATGAAATGAATGTGTTCATGTTCTGATATTCACATGACTATAAGGGCAGAATGCCATGGGTTGGTTGTGGTTTGTTCCTCCATGAGCCCAAGTAAGAGAAACCTGGCTCCGAGTATCCCAATGTTAAGAAGTAGCGGGACGGGGCTGGAGAGGTGGCTCAGAGGTTAAGAGCACTGACTGTTCTTCCAGAGGACCTGAGTTCAATCCTCAGCACCCACATGGTGACTCACAACCATCTATAATGAAATCTCATACCCTCCTCTGTATACTGTATACATAATAAATAAATATTTAAAAAAAAAAGAAGTAGCGGGACCATTAATAGAGGCAAAACCTATTGAATCTAAACTGGACATCAGCATCAACCTCCTCTAAGACTCAAGGAACATCAAAGGGGAGGGGTTCAGAGAATGTGAAAGCCAGACAATGGAGAGGAATGCTATGGGAACCTATACTCCAGGCATGACACAGCTATTGCATTCATTACTCGCAGCAATTGTGGACACCTGAAGAAAATCTTGAGGTTCTCAGAGGGCCCACCAATCCCTAGGGTTATAGATGGCTGAGGGAGGATGAGTGTTTTCTTCAGGGCTGTGGTAACTAATAAGTTGCCCATGAACTACTACATGGATTCCACTCATACTCAGACAACAAACTCTAAATAAAGTCAGTGGGTCACACACCCAGAAACAGACATGAAGATGGACATTGGTGAGTGAGGAAGAAGAGGTTTAGTGGGAGAGGGTGAAAGAGGTTAATTGGAGGGAGAAATGACCGAAGTTCATTATACACATGTATAAAATAACCAAAGAAAACAGTATGGATAGATACTATTTTTAAAATATTGTATTTAATTTAATATTCACACATGCATATGCTTTTCTACATATTTTTAATTTTTGGTAATTTTTTTATATGAGTTTTGTAGTAGCATCATTTACACCTCCCTTCTCTCTCTTTTTTAAAAAGATATTTATTATGAGTACACGGTTCTGTCTGCATGCATGCTTGCCCGCCAGAAGAGGGCACCAGACCTCGTTATAGATGTGAGCCTCCATGTTACCTCACAAATTCTAGTTAGCATATAATAAAAATGAGGAGCCAGACATCGGGGAAAAACTGGACTATTAGAGAGAGGAAACAGACCACCACAGTCAATTTTCACTGAGCCAACTTCTCAGGCTGAAAAGGGTAAATGCTATCTTCAAGAGTCCTCAGCCTGACAGGTCGCTTTTATAGAATGCCTGAATTTCTGTTTTTTCCTGTCTTATACATCTTCCCCATCCAGCTGTTTCACTTCCAATTCAACTCTATATCATAATCTTAGAGTTAGGACTAAAGGTGTGAGCTATTCTTGCTTGGCTGTTAGGCTTTGAACTCACCGGAAACCCAAAAAGATCTCTGTTTCTTGAATGATGGGATTAAAGGTGTGGGTAACCACTCTCTGACCTTCATGGCTTGACTGTGGGTGATTTTGTTAACTGATATCCCAGGCTGATTTTATTGAATGTACAATATATTACCACACCACGTGGTTGCTGGTTGTTGATCTCAGGACCTCTAAATAAGCAGCTAATGCTCTTAACTGGCTGATCCATCTCTCCAGCCCTCTCCACCCTCTCTTCTATTCTCCGACCCTTTCTATGTCCCCACCACTCCCTCTCATGTCATGATATATTCCTCTATAATTATTGTTGTTACACACAAACACACACACATGGGGGGATCCTACTAAGTCCATTTAGAGATGCTGGAATGTATGTGTGTTTAGGGCTGACCACTGTGGATATATATTACATATTTAATAAAACCTGAATATTGGGGAGAGAGCACCCAGTCAAATCCTAGGCAGACAGGAAATTCTTAAACCTTGAATACAAAGATAAACAGCTGAGCCAGTCACACACACCTTTAATCCCAGCACAGGGAAAGCCAGGAGTGGTGACCTCTACTCTTGATCCCACAACTCCAGAGACAGAACTTCTTCTGTTTCTGTTAGTTCAAGGCTACACGCCTTTAATCCTAACCTGGATGGGTATATAAGGGCTATAGAAACCCAGAGAAAATAGAAGCTACTGGGAGAAGCAACCAGAAGTGAGGTTGAGGAAGTTGCAAGACAGCTGGGTGAGAATTAACTGTGGTGCTTCTTCTCTCTGATATTTCAGCCTTCCCCTGATAATTGGCTCTGAGTCTTATTTGTGATACTACAGACCACTTTGGATCAGATGACCTATCAGGGCACTCAACTGTGGAGAAGACATATTCTCTCCCTCAGCAGCTAGTGATTACCTGAAGCTCTTCATCTATGGGTGAGGCCTTGTACAATTTCCCCTGTCCACACTGGATGTTAGCTGGTGTTGTCACCATTGGTAAGGCAGCCTCATGGTTGAGGTTTCACATGAGCAGAATCCCTGTCATGTCAGGAAGACACTATGCAGCATCAGTTGTCCTGGTCCTCTGGCTCTTATAGTTTTTCTGCCTCTTTTCCCATGATGTTTCCTGAGCGTTAGGTGTAGAGGTTGCAATAAATGCAATGTAAATATGAAATATAAAACCAACTAGGGCTGGGTACCCTATGGTCACTTACTCTGTATTTTGACATGTTGTGGATCTTTGTAGACACCTCCAACTGCTGTAAAAAGAATCTTTTTTTTTTTTTTAAATGAGAGTGACAGCTACATTTAGCTATGGGTATAAGCATACACCTTTGATCCCAGCACAGGGAAAGCCGGGAGTGGTGACCAACACCCTTGATCCCACAACTCCAGAAACAGAACTTCTTCTGTTTCTGTGAGTTCAAGGCTACACGCCTTTAATCCTAATCTGGATGGGATAGGGTATATAAGGGCACTAGAAACCAGACTGGCAGAAGAGACTGACAGAAGTGACCAGGAGTAAGGCTGAGGAAGTTGCAAGACAGCTGGGTGAAAATTGACTGTGGTGCTTCCTCTCTGTTATTTCAGCCTTCCCCTGATATTTGGCTCTGAGTCTCATTTGCACTACTACATCTTCCCACATCAATTAATATGTAATCAGGACAGTTCCCCACAGATACGACCACAGGCTAATCCCATCTAAACTGTGACTAACTGGTACTTTCCAGGGGACTCTATGCTGTCATGTGATGGAGTTGGTACAGCAAGAGGAGAAGGTGAAAGAACCCCACTTTGCATGTGTGTGCTGGCTCAGGGAAGTTAGGTTGTCTGTTGGCAATAAAAACACATTTTTTTTTAAAATAAAAGTGGCAACCTGAGACTGGAGAGGTAGCCTAGCAGGTAAAACATTTGCTGTGCAAGCATATGAACTGGATTTGGATCCCTAGCACCCACTTAAGAGCCCAGTGGGCATAGCTGCTCTGCCTGCCCAGCTTGTGGGAGGTGGAGACTGGGGACAGGTCCCAGAGCAGGCCTGGCTAGCCAGACTAAGACAGCAGCTGTAGGTTTATGAACAGATCATCTCAGTATACTAGGTAAAGAGATATACAGGGAAACACCTAGTATCAATCTTGGGCTTCCACATGCACACATGTGAACAACCAGACACCACATATATAAGCAAAAAAGGCAATATGACTACATTTTCTTGTGTTTACTGGCATGAAAGGATTTTCCTGCTGTTAAATTCTTTAAAGTGTGTGTGTATGCCAAGGTGCACATAGAGGTCAGAGGACAGTTTTCAGTAATTGGTGAGTTTTGGAAACTGAACTCAGCTTGGTGGCAAGCACCTTGACCTATTGAGCCATTCTCCTGGCTCTTGCTTTTCATAAATTTGAGAACTGTAAATAGTATGAATGTCTCTTGTGCCATGACTTTGACTACGGGCTGCTGATGCAATGTCTTAGTGACTGTGCCATTATGATTGCAAGCTGTAGTTTTGCTCAGGGCGCTTCCTGATATCTTTTTCCTGAGATTTCTTTTTCCATTTTGCACTACAAATAAGGAAAGTAGGGCTTGGGGAGATGGCTCAGTCAGGAAAGTATCTGTTGTGCAAGCATGATGACCTGATGACTTCAGTCTTTGGAACCCATGTAAACCTCAGTTTGGTGGACCTTGCTGGCCAGCCAGCTTAGCTAAGAAATGAGACCCAGGCTGATGAGATAGCCTGTCTTCAAATACAAAGTGGGTCCCATGAGGAATGGCCCCTGAAGTTAACCTCTGGCCCCCATACTCATGTACACATGGCACATGTGTCCATACATGAATGTGCGTGTACATGCATACACAAAGATACATGGTGATGACTAACAGAGTTACATGTGGTTTTATTTTCCATTTCTTGGCAGGCAGCCATGGCATTTAGTTTTTAAATTATGTGTGTGTGTGTGTGTGTGTGTGTGTGTGTGTGTGTGTGTGTGTGTGTACTGTGATACAATTCCTGGGAAGTTGTAAACTAATGTCTACTCACTGTAGACAGGGAACCAACAGACCAAAGTACTAATACTACCAAGGTCCAACCTAACAAACAGTTGAGTTTATTGGAGTTATTTATAATCTGGGGGAGGGGTGACTTATGGAAGCATCTGCATCTCTGAAGCCCACCTCCGCATGGGTGAGGGATCATGAAGGCTGCCCCCGAAGCTCACTGCAGCACTTTCAGGCAGTTTGACAGACTGGAGAATGGCTTCTCTTCCTCATTCCTTAAACTAATTCCATAAACTTAAGGAGGGAGGGTTCTTGTGAATCTGGTACGTTTCAGGGACTTCTTGAGACGTGGGAGTTGCTTCCCTTTAGAACTTCCTGAGTCTCAACAAGCTTCTCTCTGAGATGGCATGTTCCAGCTTGGAAGTAATTACTACACAGCAGCATGTGGGCACACACATTCCACACCACCTGCTCAGAGGGCAGAGCACAGTTCATAATTGGTTCTGAGTCTAATGAATTAGACCCTAGTTGTCAGGACTGGTAGCAAGTACCTTTATCAAAAAGCCACTTCATCAGTACCATCAAATTTAATTTAGTAATTAATTAATTTTATGCATTAGGGGTGTTTTTGTCTACATGTGTTTTGTGTACCATGAATGTACCTGGTACCCTCAGATCCCCTGGGTATAGGGTTACAGATGGTTGTGAGCTACCATGTAGATATTTGAAATTAAACCTGAGTCCTCTGAAAGAGCAGACAATGTTCTTAACCACTGAGCAATCTTTCCAGCTCCACCTCCTATTATTGTTATTATTATGTGTATGAGTGCTTTGCATGCATGTATGTATACCACATTCATGTCTGGTGCCCATGTATGGAGGCCAGAATACACCAGGTCCCCTGGGTCTAGAGTTACAAACTGTATGGGTTCTGGGGAATTGAACTCAAGTCCTCTATAATAACAGCAAGTGCTCTTAGCCACTGAACAGCCTCTCCAGCTCCCTTCACTAAATTTTTACTCAGTCAACCCCATTCTTATCTTGTTAGCTGTGTCCACAAGTCCACATGAAGCAAGCGTAGGCTTCATCAAAGATGCCCACAGTGAGCAATGCTGAACTCTGTGTACAAAGTAAACTCTTTTTGTTCCTAATCTCAGACAAGTTAGGCAATGCTGGTAGCTCCCTGGCATCCAAGCCCTGTGGCAGCCTTCTGATGGGGTTGCTGAACTGGACCTCTGTGAACATCTGTGTATTGGAAAGCTAGTCAGGAGGGGTGAGGAGGGGGTCACCAGGCCCAAGGCCTATATCCCAGCCGGGGAGGGAGAGTTGAGCTCCCATCAGTTTCGGTTGCGCTTCCGGGACCTGGTGCTGTCTGCAGAGCGAGTCCCAGCGCACTCTGTAGCAGGCGCAGATAAAGTCTGCCTGTCACCATACTCCCAGCTGCTGCTGAGGGAATTTGCACAGCTACCCACCTCTACCTCCAACTGAGTGAACAGATAAGGACTGGGGTCCCTGAAGGACAGATTCAGACCCTGACCAGAGAGGTGACAGGAGGCACACAAGCCCGAGTGCCACAACTGACCAGGAGCCACCTAATTGTGAACCACTGAAGCCATGGGCAAACGTCAGTGCAAAAACTTACATAATAATACAAAGAACAACAAGGTAACTCCAGAAGAGAGTGGCGATCTTACAAATACAAGACTTGAACTGAGCAATGAAGAGGAAACAGAAGGAAGCAACACCAAAAATTCCTTTTTGATGATCATCAAAGCTCTCAAAGAAGATATGAAAAATAGCCTTAAAGAAATAGAAGAAAATACAAACAAAAAATTGGAAGAGATGAACAAATCTATGAAAGAAACATGCCAGGAACTAAAAGCCGAAATAGAAGCAATAAAAAAGGCACAAAATGAGGCAAAGATGGAAATAGAAAATCTGAAGAAAAAAGCTGGAACCACAGATACAAGTATAACAAACAGAGTTCAAGAGATGGAAGATAGAATCTCTGAAGTGGAAGACTCAGTAGCTCAAATAGATATATCAGTCAAAGAAAATAGTAAAACTAAAAAAGCCATAACTTAAAATGTTCAGGAAATCTGGGACACCATGAAAAGACCTAATTTGAGAATAATAGGAATAGAAGAAGAAGAAGAATACTAGCTCAAAGGCACAGATAATATTTTCAATAAAATCATAGAAGAAAACTTTCCTAACCTGAAGAAGGAAATGCCTATAAAGATACAAGAAGCTTACAGAACATCAAATAGATATGACCCCCCCAAAAAGTCAACGTGCCACATTATAATTAAGCCACAAAACATACAGAACAAAGAAAAAATTTTAAGAGCTGCAAAAGAAAAGGGCCAACTCACATATAAAGGCAGACCCATCAGAATAACACCTGACTATTCAATGGAAACGATGAAAGCTAGAAGGGCTTGGTCAGAAGTTATACAGACGCTAAAAGAGCATGGCTGCCAAACTAGAATATTATACCCTGCAAAATTATCAATCACCATAGATGGAGTAAACAAGGTATTTCAGGACAAAGTCAGACTGAAAGAATATCTATCTACCAATCCAGCACTACAGAGAGTATTAGAGGGAAAACTCCTACCTAAGGACCCCAGATACACCCATGAAATCACAAACAATCAATAATTCCACAGAAGAATACCAAAGAGAAAGGAAATATAAACAAGTTACCACCAAAAATGGCAGGAAATATGAATCAATGGTCACTAATTTCCCTTAATATCAATGGTCTCAACTCTCCTATAAAACGTCACACACTAACATGATGGATACAACAACAGAAGCCATCCTTCTGTTGCCTACAAGAAACACACCTCAACTGCAAAGACAGACACAGGCTTAGAATAAAGAGTTGGGAAAAGATTTTCCAGTCAAATGGTCCTAAGATACAAGCAGGGGTTGCAATCCTAATATCTAACAAAGTAGACTTTAAGCTAAAAGCAATTAAAAGGGACCAAGATGGTCATTACTTATTCATCACAGGAAAAATTGGTCAAGAGGAGATTTCAATGTTGAATATTTATGCCCCTAATATAAGGGCACCTACTTATGTAAAAGAAACACTGCTAAAACTCGAATCCCACATCAATTCTTACACCCTAATAGTGGGAGACTTCAATACCCCACTGTCAACCCTGGATAGATCAACCAGACAGAGTCTCAACAGAGAAATAAGGAGTCTAAAAGAGGTTATGATGCAAATAGATTTAATAGATATCTACAGAAGCTTCCACCTGAATGCAAAAGAATATACATATTTCTCAGCTCCTCATGGAACTTTCTCCAAAATTGACCACATAATTGGTCATAAAGCAAATATCAGCAGATACAAAAAAGTGGAAATAATCCCTTGTAACATATCGGACCATCAGGGCCTAAAGTTAGAGTTCAACAACATCAAAACCCAAAGAAAGCCTACCAACTCATGGAAACTAAACATCACTC
>PVIH01025473.1:0-20622 GCA_004025045.1 Sigmodon hispidus
TAAGAAAAAATGATATCCTAAAATTCACAGGCAAATGGATGGATTTGGAGAATATCCTCCTGAGCGAAGTCTCACAAACTCAGAGAGATAACCAGGGGATGTACTCACTCACTAGTGGTCTCTAAACAAACAAACAAGAAAAAAAGCCAAACATGCCCAATCAGCAAACCACAACCACCGAACAGCTTGGGATCAGAAACACCCTGGACTGACCCTTCAAACCCCACTCCAACTATAGGAACACCTGACTCACTCTTGAGGGAGGGAGGAAAGAACTGGATTTGGCCAGAAGTGGAGTCTGATCTAAGCATTATTGGGTCAGTGGGACCATAGGACTGTCTGCTCCCTGCCCAGGGAGGAGATGGGCAGTTGCAGAGAAGAAAAATGACCAGATGTGTTGGGAGGGGGAAAAGACCTTGAATAAGGATATATAGGGAAAGCTGAACACAAAGAAAATATATGTGTAGCAATCTTATTTGTGTTTCTACCCTTGATAAGCCATGCTTATGATTCTTATCCTCTGTATAGTTATCGTTAACTCTTCTGCATTTTAAATTCTTTTTACTGTTTTTTTTTGATAAATACAAAATAAAGAAAAAAAAAAAAAAAAAAAAAAAAAAAGACCTCAACTTAAACCCAAACACTTTGAACTTGATAGAAAAGAAAGTGGGAAATACACTTCTACAAATTAGCACAGGCCACCACTTCCTAAATAGAACACCAGTGGCACAGGCACTAAGACCAACAATCAATAAGTGGGATCTCCTGAAGCTGGGAAGCTTCTGCAAAGCCAAGGACACTGTCAATAGGACAAAACGCCAGCCTACAGAATGGGAAAAGATTTTCACCAACCCTACAAGTGATAGGGGACTGATCTCTAAGGTATATAAAGAGCTCAAGAATTTAGAGGCCAAAACCTTGAATAACCCTATCAAAAAATGGGGTACAGATCTTAAAAGGGAATTCTCAGCAGAGGAACTATGAATGGCTGAAAGGCACCTGAAAAAGTGCTCTTCATCTTTAGTCATCAGAGAAATGCAAATCAAAACAACTTTGAGATACCACTTAATACCTGTTAGATTGGCTAAGATAAAAGGCACAGATGACAGCCTATGTTGGAGAGGATGCGGAGCAAGGGAACACTCCTCCATTGTTGGTGGGAGTGTAAGCTTGTTCAGCCACTTTGGAATGCAATATGGAGGTTTCTCAGAAAATTGAGAATCAATCTCTCCAAGGACCCAGCAATACCACTTCTGGGTGTATACCCTAAAGAGGCACATTCACATACCAAAGGTATTAGCTCAACTATGTTCATAGCAGCATTATTTGTAGTAGCAAGAACCTGGAAACAACCTAGATGTCCCTCTACTAAAGAATGGATTAACAAACTGTGGTACATCTACACAATGGAATACTACTCAGCAGTAAGAAAAAATGATATCCTAAAATTCGCAGGCAAATGGATGGATTTGGAGAATATCCTCCTGAGCGAGGTATCACAATCTCAGAGAGATAAGCAGGGGATGTACTCCCTCACTAGTGGTCTCTAAACAAACAAACAAGAAAAAAAGCCAAACGTGCCCAAGCGGCAAACCACAACCACTGAACAGCTTGGGATCAGAAACACCCTGCACTGACCCTTACAACCCCACTCCAACTATAGGAATACCAGACTCACTCTTGAGGGATGTTGGACAAAACTGGATGTGGCCAGGAGTGGAGACTGATCTAAGCATTATTGGGTCAGTGGGACCATAGGACTGTCTGCTCCCTGCCCAGGGAAAGGATCGGGAGTTGCAGAGAAGAGAAATGTCAAGATGTGGTGGGAGGGGGACGGGACCTTGAATGAGGATATACAGGGATGGGAAAAAAAATTTCAGAGGGAAAGCTGAACACATAGAAAATATATGTGTAGCAATCTTATTTGCATTACCACCTTTGATAAGCCATGCTTATGATTCTTATCCTGTTCATAGTTAGTGTTAACTTTTCCTCATTTTAAATTAATGTTACGGTTTTTCGGTTAAATACAAAATAAAGAAGGAAAAAAATAAAAAATAAGAAAAAAGAAAATGTACCATGAGAACTGCATGGGCTGCTCTAGTAGCCAGTGGAAAGGTAATGATAGCTACGCCTGTCCAAATGAAGCCAGAGCTCAATCTTCATACAAATAGTGATGTTTAATGTCACAAGTACATATAAATAAAACTTAAGAATTGAACATTTATTTACAAAATCAGCACAATATTCATTTGACACTGTGACTTTCAGAAGGTACAATTTGCATTCCTTATGAATTTATTTAAGACATCTTTACAAACAGAATCTGCTATCAATAAGTAAACAAATAGTAGCAGCATCTTTAATACAATTTTATGAACTGAAAAGTTATTGAAGATGTAGCTTCTAAAAAGTCAGAAGGTTAAAATTAAAATACAAATTGTTAAAATTATATTCTAAGTTTAGTGTATTCTTTTTTGAAATGGGGTCTCCCTATGTAGCCAATGATGACCTTGAACTGCAAAGATCCACCTGATTCTGTCTCTCTGACTGCTAAGATTAAAAGTATGGACCACCGTATGAATCTACATTTTATTTCTTGTCTGTCAGCTTCATAAATACAGCTGAAAGTGTTATTGCTCTTATTCTTATATTCTGCCTTTGCATCTTTAAGTTATAGTCTATAATCCTTAATTATAAGGCAGATTCTCCCAATAAATATATATGAATCTTGAAGTTTCACCTCTAAGAGAAATGAATTGAACATTTCTGAAAAACATAAAGTACAAAAAAGATTTTAGACCTAGTAACTGTATGTGTACACATGATAATCAGTACCAACCTCTTCATTTTGAGTAAAAACTAAACAATGCTAGCAACGATGTCATTTTTTTATAGAAAGACAACTCAAAGAAAGGGATCACACAAAAAGATCTGAAACAGGTGAAAATTTTGTATGCAACAGAATCCTGAGAATTCTGATATTGATACCTCTATCACAGATATACGTGGGATTTGATATTTGACATTGATTAACTAAGGGAAAAGCAAAAATGGAAAGTAGGAAGAAATGGTACCACATGCATGCATATGTTCCATGTTGTGAGGAGAATAAGTCAGAAAGATCACAACTTAACCATAAAACACAGGAAGGCCTTGTCTCAAAAAGGAAAAATGTAAGCTCTATCAATAGACAAAGAAGAAGAGGTTAGATCTAGAATATAGTTTCTGAATCCCTCCAAGTAATTGAAATCTAATTTTATATATATATTCAAGGATATATAAATAGGAATCTAGAAATACTCTAAAAGATTCAGATGGTCTCAGTTCTGCATTTGCATATATTAAGTTTGAAATCCCCCTTAAATTCTGTGTTATTTTTCCTACAGTATCATAATATATCAAGAACTGTGCACCTTACAATACTGGTATATCTCATAACTATATAGGTCAGATGTCTCTGCCATTGCATGCATTGGTTCTGCTTGAGTTCCCAAGAGTGAAAATAAGATAAGGGTATTGCATTTCTTCCTTTCTATAGAAATCATTTTCAACTTAATTTGTCTCTTTTACACATGTGATCCAGACTTCAGTCATACCTCTAGCTATTGCCTAACAAAATTACCTGTTTCTGAGATTTTAAATTTGTAATGATTTAATTAAAATATTAGAGTAAAGTAAGCAGAGTTTAATATTGCACGTTGACACCTAGAGACAAGCAGTGACTGGAAATGTAGATATCTGATGGATTCTACAGCAGTATTTATGATGAGAAAATAATGTTGGATTTTAATTGTAGTGCATGGAGGAAAAGCCTAAGTACTAAAATTCAAAGCCATTGGGTAGGTTATATTCAGTGATGTAGAAATCACTAAGAGTGACAAATGTCAATGAAGACAGGAGGAAGCATTATATAAATATTCTGTGTCAGTTAAAATGAGACAAAGAAGCCAAATTAATTATTTGATGTCCAACTCATTGAGTATCTGAGACCTTTACGTGTCTGGGCTTGTTTTATTATCCTTATCTAGAGCCTAGTTTTGTTGTCAGGTGATAAATTTTCCATGATCTTTTGTCAATTCTATTTCCTCAGCTAAGCCACTAATGAACCTGAAGAATAAGGTTTTATTCTCAGGGTTTCTCCTTGTCCCCCTCCTGAATTTGGTCTAATAACATTTTCCGGGGCAGCTTCCATATTTTACCCCCTATTCCCCAGTGTCAGAGTTTTATCTCCTTCAGCATGGTTGGAACAAGCCACACTGTGGCTGCTCCAGAATTTACAAACAGCCTTTACACATCTATCCTGTCAAATCTGGTCTGTTTTAGTTCTGGTCTGTTATAGTTCCTCTTCTCTGGATGAGTTTCTTACCTTTCTGAGCTGTCCTCCTGTTCCCTCTATTAAATACCCATTTAATGTCACTTAATCCTGTGCTTGATATCCATACTTTTTGTAGAAGACTTGCTTCCATTTTCTGTCTATAAACTAGTGCTAAGAAACATGTGCTTATAAAGACAGCACTCAGCAAATATTCAGTAATAACAAATTCCCAAATTGAGTGTGGCATTTGATAAAAGTAACTACCAACTATTAGAAAGCTGTCTGATATTTGAAGGTGTTTAGAAATGTCCATGACAAAAAAAAAAAGGTATGTCACCTTTAACTCTAGCATTTTTCAAGAAGACCGTGAGCAGCTGGGGCAGAATTTTACAGAACTGAGAGGAGAGTACAAGAGTGATTATCAGGAATCTTTGCTCTAATGACCTTCGCCAAAACTCATGCTATGAGGAAACAGGGTCTTATTACCTGTCTGTAAACATAGATGCTCTATAAAATTATACTGATAAAATTTTGTCCAATGAGCCAAATTCTAGCTCACATTGATAAAAATTTATTAGGAAAAATAGATCTATTAAATCATCACATTTAATAACAATAAGAAGACTGTATAAACAACTCGAATTTCTTGTGACTAAAGACATCTGTTGCTTTAAATATAGTATACAGATTTACCTACTTCAGTCTTCCTTGGCCAATTTATTTAAAATTACTCTTGAATAATGGCTTTTTAAAAAATAAATGTGTTTCAGTATGCTTCCAGCCTTCTAATCTTTTGTTGCCTGTGACCCATGAAGAAATTATTTTAATTCTGACAATGTCCATTTTAAGTCCTTCACAATCAGTGATCCATACAGTGACAAGTCACTAAAACATTTGGCTAAGATGTACTTGGGCATCAAAACCGTATATACATCAAGGACTCTGCCTACCTGATATTTCACCAATGTATCTGAAAATTGATTCCTGATTTGTTCTATTTCCATAAAAATATCATAAAAATTTTGCAACATGGAAACCTGTAATTTGGGTTAACTTAAATACATGAATGCTGGTTATGGTCATACACATATGTGGCCCTAGAACAAGCTACCTCTTATCCACTTTGAAATAAGTGTCATTGAATTCTATCTTTCAGAAACATTCAGTTTTAGTGTTAATCCATGGAAGATATTGATGTTAATATCTTTTAACACTGTGTTGATCTGTTACTTGGACCAGTTTCATCAAAATGTGATGATCAATAACCAGGAAGGAATTATACCCAGGCCAATAAAACTAGGAAAATGGTGGGAGCAGGGCAAGATAGGCTCAAGAGTGACTTTTATCATGTTTCTGAATTTTTTACATGTCAATCAGAATTCAAATCTATTCATCCAAATAAGGAAATAAATATATTTTTATTTTTCTCAACAAAAATAATTTAATATAGAAAATTACCCAAGTACCAAAACCTGAAAACCAAAAGTTTAATAACAAAATTTTACCTCCAGTTGATCTTTTCAGAAATAGCTCTTTATCTGCAATAGCAGTTAGATGTGCTTGGCTCTATAAAATGATATCCATCCTTGACCATCAAAATCTGCCTGTTTCTTTGATGGATAAGTATCCCTATTTATTAATTGATAGACAAAAACACTTATGAACTTACAAGATTCAAAATCTGTTCACTTTTTAAAACAAGGGTATTCATGGAAAAAGGAGAGAATCATGAGGTATCTACAAAATGTCAAATTCTACAGCAATCTACCCCTTCTAATTTTACATAGCATTTATGTATGAGAATGGAGGAGAATTACCCTGGGAATGTGATACCAGCAAATAGTGAGTGTAGTGAACTGTCACACCGTTTTTTATTTTTTCTACTCCTAGATAATAAAGAAGTCCTTAGGCACAACAACATTTCCTAGCTCTAATGCCATGGAAGGCCACATCTAGGCATATTAATGGAGACCCTCTGACTGTTTAGAAGAAAGAAGATAACTTTAAACCCATTTGGAAAATTCATGGGAATTTTAATGTTTTCCCTCTCTATTTCACTTTCTGTTCCGTTTCTTACATCCACCATCTTGTAACTTCAAAGCATTTGAATTCTGAAGAATGATCAGACATTTTACTGTAGAATGATCCTAAATTTTTATTAAAAAAAGTAATATAGCAAGTGGAAAATATATTTCCAGTATTTTTCTCACACATAAAGTAAAACAGCTTTGCTCCCAACATCTACCTAACTGTTGGAAACAAGGAAAGAGCAGCTGCAGAGAATGTACTATTCATAACTCATTTAAATAGTTTGCCTTGTTTACTTTTTACTATATTCACAGATTAATTAAAAATCTTATAAAAAGTAATGGGAATAGAAATAAAAGAAGCAAAATAGGCATAACTTTAAAACAGTCTTTTAATTAAAAGTCTATCTCAAAGACTAAGTAACTCCTAAGTTTTTCAGTAAAATTTTACCAAGTTTGAGATCTTCTGAGACATACACATAGCACTGTATTGATTCTACATTTCAAACCAATAGTCCCTAATTATGATGCTTCTTATCTCTATATTTCAACCCATCCTACAAGACATTTGCAAAATGAAAATGAATGGTGTTGAGTAGACAAAACTGATTCATTGAAAAATATAGACAATCGGCTTCCGGTTCCGCTTCCAGGACCAAGTGCTGTCTGCAGACTCACAGCGCACTCTGGAGCAGGGGCAAATAAACTCTGCCAGTCACCATACCCACAGCTCCTGCTGAGGGAATTTGCTACCCACCACAACCTCGATCTGAGCGAATCAACAACTACAGGGTTCTCAAGAGGACAGACTCAGACCCCGCCCAGAGGTGAGGAGGGGTCACCAGGCCCAAGCGCCTATATCCAAGTCTGGGAGGGAGAGATGAGCTCCCAAAGCTTCCAGTTGCACTTTCGGGACCAAGTGCTGTATGCAGAGTTCCAAGTGCCACAACGGACCATGAGCCATCTAATCGTGAACCACTGAAGCCATGGGCCAACATCAGTGCAAAAAATTACATAATAGTACAAGGAACAACATAGTAACTCCAGAAGAGAATGGCGATTTTACAAATACAAGACCTGAACTGAGCAATGAAGAGGAAACAGAAGGAAGCAACACATTAAATTCCTTTTTGATGATCATCGAAGCTCTCAAAGAAGATATGAAAAAAAGCCTTAGAGAAATAGAAGAAAATACAAACAAAAAATGGAAAGTGATGAACAAATCAATGAAAGAAACATGCCAGGAACTAAAAGCTGAAATAAAAGCTGATATAAAAGCTGAAATAAAAGCTGAAATAGAAGCAATAAAAAAGGCACAAAATGAGGCAAAGATGGAAATAGAAAACCTGAAGAAAAAAGCTGGAACCACAGATACAAGCATAACAAACAGAGGTCAAGAGATGGAAGATAGAATCTCTGAAGTGGAAGACTCAGTGCTCAAATAGATGTATCAGTCAAAGAAAATAGTAAAACTAAAAAAGCCATAACTCAAAATGTTAAGGAAATCTGGGACACCATGAAAAAACCTAATTTGAGAATAATAGGAGTAGAAGAAGAAGAATACCAGCTCAAAGGCACATATAATGTTCTCAATAAAATCATAGAAGAAAACTTCCCTAACCTGAAGAAGGAAATGCCTATAGAGATACAAGAAGCTTACAGAACACCAATTAGATATGATCCCAAAAAAAAGTCAGCGCACCACATCATAATCAAACCACAAAACATACAGAACAAAGAAAAAAATTTAAAAGCTGCAAAAGAAAAGGGCCAACTCACATATAAAGGCAGACCCACCAGAATAACGCCTGACTATTCAATGGAAACGATGAAAGCTACAAGGGCTTGGTCAGAAGTTATACAGATGCTAAAACAGCATGGATGCCAAGTTAGAATACTATACCCTGCAAAATTATCAATCATCATAGATGGAGTAAACATGGTATTTCAGGACAAAGTCAGACTGAAAGAATATTTATCTACCAACTCATCACTACAGAGAGTACTAGAGGGAAAACTCCAACCTAAGGACCCCAGATACAACCACGAAATCACAAACTATCAATAAGTCCACAGAAGAATACCCTAGAGAAAGGAAATACAAACAAGTTGCCACCAAAAATGGCAGGAAATATGAATCAATGTTCACTAATTTCCCTTAATATCAATGGTCTCAACTCTCCTATAAAACATCACACACTAACAAGAAGGATTCAACAACAGAAGCCATCCTTCTGTTGCCTAAAAGAAACACACTCAACTGCAAAGACAGACATAGGCTTAGAATAAAGGGTTGGGAAAAGATTTTCCAGTAAAATGGTACTAAGAAACAAGTATGGGTTGCAATCCTAATATGTAACAAAGTAGACTTTAAGCTAAAAGCAATAAAAAGGGACCAAGATAGTCACTACTTACTCATCAGAGGAAATATTGGTCAAGAGGAGGTTCCAAACTTAAATATGTATGCTCCTAATATAGGGGCACCTACATATGTAAAAGAAACACTGCTAAAGCTCAAATCCCACATCAATTCTTACACCCAAATAGTGGGAGACTTCAATACCCCACTTTTAACCCTGGATAGATCAACCAGACAGAGCCTCAACAGAGAAATAAGGAGTCTAAATGAGGTTATGATGTAAATGGATTGCATAGATATCTAAAGATCCTTCCACCCAAAGGCAAAGGAATATACATATTTCTCAGCTCCTCATGGAACTTTCTCCAAAATTGACCACATAATTGGTCATAAAGCAAATATCAGCAGATACACAAGAATGGAAATAATCCCTTGTAACATATCGGACCATCAGGGCCTAAAGTTAGAGTTCAACAACATCAAAACCCAATGAAAGCTTACCAATTCATGGAAACTTAACATCAATCAGCTGAACTATCTCTGGGTCTAGGAAGAAATTTAAAAAAAAAAATGAAAGTCTTAGTAGAATTCAATAAAAATGAATCTACAACGTATCCAAACTTGTGGGACACAATGAAAGCAGTCTTAAGAGGAAAATTCATACATAGCGCTAGGTGCCTATATGAAAAACCTTGAGAAATCCCACACTAGAGACCTAACAGCTCAGCTGAAAGCCTTAGAACAATTAAAAGAGAACTCACCTGGAAGGAGTGGACAGCAGGAAATAATCAAACTTAGAGCTGAAATCAATACAATTGAAACAAAAAGAACAATACAAAGAATCAACGAATCTAAGAGTTGGTTCTTTGAGAAAGTTAACAAGATAGATAAACCCTTAGCCAAACTAATCAAAACACAGAGAGAGAGTGTCCAAATCAACAAAATCAGAAATGAAAAGGGGGACATAACAACAGACCCCCAGGAAATACAGAGAATTATCAGATCATACTTTAAAAATCCGTATTCCACAAAAATGGAAAACCTCGATGAAATGGACAGATTTCTGGACAGGTACCATCTACCAAAATTAAATGAAGATCAGATTAGTTACCTAAACAGGCCTATAGCCCTTAAGGAAATTGAAGCTGTCATTAAAAACCTCCCCAAATATAAAAGCCATGGTCCAGATGGTTTCAGTGCCGAATTCTACCAGACAATCAAAGAAGAATTACTACCGTTACTCCTCAAACTATTTCACACAGTAGAAACTGAAGGAATATTGTCAAATTCCTTTATGAGGGCACAATCACCCTAATACCCAAGCCACTCAAAGACACAACAAAGAAGGAAAATTACACACCAATTTCCCTCATGAATATTGATGTGAAAATTCTTAACAAAATTTTGGCAAAGCATACACAACAATGCATAAAAGATATCATCCACCATGTCCAAGAAGGCTTCATCCCAGAAATGCAGGGCTGGTTTAACATACGACAAACTGTAAATGTTATCCATCATTTAAACAAACTAAAGGAACAAAACCACATGATCATATCCTTAGATGTGGAAAAAGCCTTTGACAAAATCCAACGCTCCTTTATGATTAAAGCCCTGGAGAGATCAGGAATAAAGGGAGAATATCTAAATATAATTAAGGTGATTTACAAGAAGCCTACAGGCAGTATCAAACTTAATGGAGAAAAACTCAAAGCAATCCCATTAAAGTCAGGAACTAGACAAGGATGTCTTCTCTCCCCTTATCTATTCAATATAGTTCTCGAAGTTTTAGCTAAAGCAATATGGGAACGAAAAGAGATTAAAGGCAGACAAATTGGAAAAGAAGAAGTGAAGCTATCTCTATTTGCAGATGATATGATTGTATACATAAGTGACCCACAAAATTCTTCCAAGGAACTGCTACAGCTGATAAAAACCTTCAGCAATGTAGCAGGATACACGATTAACTCAAAGAAATCAGTAGCCCTTCTATACGCTAAAGATAGAAGAGCTGAAAAAGAAATAAGGGGAACATTACCCTTCATTTTAGCTGCAAATAGTATTAAATACCTTGGAGTAACTATAACCAAAAAAGTAACAGACCTATTTGACAAAAATTTTAAATCATTGAAGAAAGAAATTGAAGAGGATATCAGAAAATGGAAAGCTCTCCCATGTTCCTGGATTGGTAGGATCAACATAGTGAAAATGGCAATTCTACCAAAGGCAATCTACAGATTCAATGCACTGCCTATCAAAATCCCAACACAATATTTTTTGAACCTTGAAAGAACAATACTCAATTTCATTTGGAATAACAGGAAAGCCAGGATTGCCAAAACAATTTTACTCAACAAAAGAACCTCAGGAGGTATCACCATCCCTGATTTCAAGCTATGCTATAGAGCTACAGTAATAAAAACAGCCTGGTACTGGCATAAAAACAGACTTGTGGACCAATGGAATAGAATTGAGGATCCAGACATTAACCCAAAAAACTATGAACACCTGATTTTTGACAAAGAGGCCCAAAACATTCAATGGAAAAAAGATAGTATATTTAACAAATGATGTTGGCATAGCTGGATGGAAGTGTGTAGAAAAATGCAAATAGATCCCAGTCTGTCACCCTGCACAAAGCTCAAATCCAAGTGGATCAAAGACCTCAACTTAAACCCAAAAACTTTGAACTTGATAGAAAAGAAAGTGGGAAATACACTTCTACAAATTGGCACAGGCCACCACTTCCTAAATATAACACCAGTGGCACAGGCAATCAATAAGTGGGATCTCCTGAAGCTGGGAAGCTTCTGCAAAGCCAAGGACACTGTCAATAGGACAAAACACCACCCTACAGAATGGGAAAAGATTTTCACCAACCTTACAAGTGATAGAGGACTGATCTCTAAGGTATATAAAGAGCTCAAGAATTTAGAGGCCAAAACCTTGAATAACCCTATCAAAAAATGGGGTACAGATCTTAAAAGGGAATTCTCAGCAGAGGAACTACGAATGGCTGAAAGGCACCTGAAAATGTGCTCTTCATCTTTAGCCATCAGAGAAATGCAAATCAAAACAACTTTGAGATACCACCTAACACCTGTTAGATTGGCTAAGATAAAAGGCACAGATGACAGCCTATGCTGGAGAAGATGCGGAGCAAGGGGAACACTCCTCCATTGTTGGTGGGAGTGTAAGCTTGTTCAGCCACTTTGGAATGCAATATGGCAGTTTTTCAGAAAATTGAGAATCAATCTCCCCAAGGAGCCAGCAATACCACTTCTGGGTGTATACCCTAAAGAGGCACATTCACACTCCAAAGGTATTAACTCAACTATGTTCACAGCAGCATTATTTGTAATAGCAAGAACCTGGAAACCACCTAGATGTCCCTCAACTGAAGAATGGATTAACAAATTGTGGTACATCTACACAATGGAATACTACTCAGCAGTAAGAAAAAAATGATATCCTAAAATTCGCAGCCAAATGGATGGATTTGGAGAATATCCTCCTGAGCGAGGTATCACAAACTCAGAGAGATTAGCAGGGGATGTACTCACTCATTACTGGTCTCTAAACATACAAACAAGAAAAAAAGCCAAACATGCCCAAGCAGCAAAACACAACCACTGAACAGCTTGGGATCAGAAACACCCTGCACTGACCCTTACAACCCCACTCCAACTATAGGAACACCTGACTCACTCTTGAGGGAGGGGGGACAAAACTGGATTTGGCCAGGAGTGGAGACTGATCCAAACATTATTGGGTCAGTGGGACCATAGGACTGTCTGCTCCCTGCCCAGGGAGGGGATGGGGAGTTGCAGAGAAGAAAAATGACAAGATGTGGTGGGAGGGGAAGGGACCTTGAATAAGGATATACAGGGATGGAAAAAAAATTCAGAGGGAAAGCTGAACACAAAGTAAATATATGTGTAGCAATCTTATTTGCATTACCACCCTTGATAAGCCATGCTTTTGATTATTATCCTCTTTATAGTTATTGTTAACTTTTCCACTTTTTAAATTCATTTTACTGTTTTTTTGATAAATACAAAATAAAGAAGGAGAAAAATGAGAGTAGAGAAGGAAGGGAGCAGGGGGATAATGGAAAAAAATTTTAAATATAAAGGGAAATTTACCTCTGAACCTGTAATTTTATATTGATAATTCTAGTTCCTTATATATTCTAGAATGCAGTGCTAACACTATACAGATGTATTCCCCCAAGCTCTCATATTTTAGCTTTGCTCTTTAAAAAGGTTTTGCTGTCTTCAGCTGTCCTAACCAGCTCCAGGCAGTGTTGCTTATGTTGGGCCCAGTGCATCCTGTGGTCATTTGTGTATTAAAATGAAGAGTCTTTTCATTGTTAAAAAAAAAAGGAAAATATGGACAATCAATTGTATGTTTTGAAATATTAGCCCCTAACCATTAAGTTAAGAAAAAAAGAATAGGCTCTAATGAAATTATAATCTGTTTTATTTATTTTATTTTACATAAAGAGAACATTATCTTCTTAAAAAATAAAATACAATGGAGTGACAAATAAAGAAACAGGTAGCAATGCCATTGTGTAGAATGAATAGTGTTGAGATCAAATGAACAGCAGAAGACTATATTAAATATAATTTTCAGATCCCAAGCTGTTCAATGGTTGTGGTTTACACCTTGAATACTTTTTTATGTTATTTTTTTAAAAGTCCACTAATAAATGAGTACATTACCTGCTTATCATTCTGGGTTTGTGATACCTTGCTCAGGAGGATATTCTCCAATCACATTTATTTGCCTGTGACGTTTAGGATATCTTTTTTTCTTACAGCTGAGTAGTACTCCATTGTGTAGATGTACTACAGTTTGTTAATCCATTCTTCAGTTGAGGGGCATCTAGATTGTTTCCAGGTTCTTTCTATTACAAATAAGGCTGCTATGAAAATAACTGAGTTAATGCCTTTGGAGTGTGAATGTTCGTCTTTAGGGTATATACCCAGGAGTGGTATTTCTGGATCCTTGAGGAGATTGATTCCCAGTTTTATGAGAAAACAACATGTTGCATTCCAGAGTGGCTGAACAACTTTACACTCCCACCAACAATGGGGGAGTATTCCACTTGCTCTGTATTCTCTCCAGCATATGCTGTCATATGTGTTTTTCATGTTACCCATTATGACAGGTATAAAATGACAACTCAAAGTAGTTTGATTTGCATTTCTCTGATGAGCACTTTTACATGTGCCTTTCAGGTATTTGTAATTCTTCTGCTCAGAATTCCCTTTTTTAATTCTGATCTCATTTTTAATTGGTTATACGGTGTTTTGGGCTCTAGTTTCTTTCGTTCTCTATAAGTTTTAGAAATCAGTCTTTTGTCACCTGTAGGGTTGGTGAAAATCTTTTCCCATTCTGTAGGCTGTCATTTTGGGTTTTTTTATAGCAGAATATACTTATTTATTATGAAATTCCAGTCAAGGAGCCAACAAAGATAACAGAAATTGTGTGAGCAGCCAGTTGTCTGCCATAAGAACTTCAGTATGTGCAATGTCTGTTATCAGTGGGTAATTTGGTGTAAGAAGTCAATCTAGCATTAGTTTTTGTTGATTGTCCACTGTTCACGTTTGGAGTGGCTGAAGTCATATTTTTTATCTGTGTATATCCTGGTTCAAGCTCCCTTCCCCCTCCCACCCTTTCCATTTTGTTTTATTGACTGTGTCTTTGGCCTTACAGAAGCTTCTCAGTTTCAGGAGGTATTATTCTTTGTTGTTCTTAATGTCTGTGACACTGGTGTTACAGTAAGAAAGTGGTCACCTGTGCATTGGAGGGTATTCCCACTTTCTTTTCTATCAAGTTCAGTGTAGCTGGTTTTCTGTTGAGGTCTTTGATCTACTTGGATTTGAGTTTTGTGCAGGGTGATAGGTTTGGATCTATTTGCACTTTTTTATGTGCTGTCATCAAGTTATGCCAACACAATTTGTTGAAGATACTATCTTATTCCCATTGAATATTTTTAAACTCTTTGTCAAAAATCAGGTGTTCATAGGTGTGTAGGTGTATGTCTAGGTCTTCAGTTTGCTTCCCTTGATCCACAAATCTGTTTTTATGCCACTACCAGGCTGCTTTTATTAGTGTAGCTCTATAGTATGACTTGAAGTTATACTATACTTGAAGATATACTTGAAGTGATGCCTCCTGAGGTTTTTTCATTGAGCAAAATTTATTTGTCAATCCTGGCTTTCATGTTATTCCAAATGGAATTTAGTATTGTTCTTTCAAGTTCTGCAAAAAAAAAAATGAGATTTTGATATAAAGTTCATTGAATCTATAGATTGCTTTTGGTATAATTGTCATTTTTACTATGTTTTTTTTTTCTTTTTGCTATATTTTATTTTGCATACACCTGAATTCACATGTAAAGATTTTATTACAATCAACTAAGGGAGAAGGAAATCCAACTCTGTGTGAGTTTTGAGCTGCAGGGCCCTCAACTATGTCTTATGACAGGATTACAGTCTACTCCCATTGTCTTTCAAATTCCAAGTCATGGGAATCCTTGGCTTCTTTCCACATGGAAGCCATCACTGGAAGTTAAGTGAATGCAACTTTTTGGATATAGCACTAATTTCTTCACTCGTCTGGTCACATTACCAGCTCAGCAAAACCCTGCAGCCTGTGATTCTCTTAATGGCCCAAAGTTCTAAGATCAGAGCAATTTTGTCTTGATGGCATCAGTTACTTTTCTGTTGCTTTGATGAAGTCCTATGGCCACAAGTGACTTACAGAAGGAAGCATTTCTCTTGGCTTACAATTCCAGAGGGAGAGCCTCAAATAGCTTGGGAAGCATGGTACTGGGTGGTCAGAGCAAGAAGCTGAGTGCTCACATCTTCATCCACATGCAAGAAGCAAAGTGCAAACTCACAGCAGTGCAAAGCTATGAAAGCACATCCCCAGTGATATGCTTCCTCCAGCAAGACTGTACCACCTCCTTAAACATTGTTACAAACTGGGGACAAAGCATTCAGATACCTGAACCTGGGGGGGACATTGCTCACTCAAACCATCACAGTAGTCTTCTCAGGTAGGGAGCAAGGTCCCTGAAATTGTAGGAAATGCATCCATGATCTCTGTGGCACTTGCAGGAAGATCATATTACTGTATTCCACCTGTTGGAACATGCCATATGAACAGCAACAACAAAACCAGTGGAGACACAGAAATTTCCCTGTCTCCTTGAACTGTTACATGATCTTTCACCATCCACAGTTGACCTCCCCAGCGGAGTGCTGTTTCCAAGGCTGCTGGATTCCTTTTGGGTCAGAATTGCACGTTTGATCACATGCCATAGGGTGGTCCTTTCGAAACCTCACAAGCAGACATAGTCCCTCCTTACTTACTTCCCAAACTGCTCTCATTAGAACTTTAGAATCTCAAGAGAAGAGATTTCTGTGGTTAAATATTTAGTAAACATTCCATATCCCCCTCCCTCTGTATTAGCAGCCCTCAGAAGGCTCAGCATGAAGGCATCTACTCAAGTTCATTATTTCTCAAATAACATTGGTCTAGAACATTCACCCTGGAATCTCAGCTCCTGCACATGAGATCACAGATCTAGTGAGTAACCGGAGGATCACAGAATAGACATGGGATGCTAATTGTCTACTATTCTGGCTGTCAACTGACGTGCAGTAGAAGACTGTTGGAGTTAAAGGTAGGGAATGGATAGCAGAGTTATCATCATTGTGGAGCTTTTTTTTTCTTAAGATTGCTACACATATATTTACTTTGTGTTCAGCTTTCCCTCTGAATTCTTTTTCCATCCCTGTATATCCTTATTCAAGGTCCCTTCCCCCTCCCGCCACATCAGGTCATTTTTTCTTCTCCACAACTCCCCATCGACTCCCTGGGGAGGGAGCAGATAGTCCTATGGTCCCATTGACCCAATAATGCTTGGATCAGTCTTCACTCCTGGCAAATCCAGTTTTGTCCCCCCTCCCTCAAGAGTGAGTCTGATGTTCCTATAGTTGGAGTGGGATCCAAGGGTCAGTCCAGGTTGTTTCTGATCCCAAGCAGTTCAGTGGTTGTGGTTTGCCGCTTGGGCATGTTTGACTTTTTTTCTTGTTTGTTTGTTTAGGGATCACTAATGAGTGAGTACATCCCCTGCTTATCTTTCTGAGTTTGTGATACCTCACTCAGGAGGATATTCTCCAAATCCATCCATTTGCCTGCGAATTTTAGGATATCATTTTTTCTTACTGCTAAGTAGTACTCCATTGTGTAAATGTTCCACAGTTTGGTAAGTCATTCTTCAGTTTAAGGGCAACTAGGTTGTTTCCAGGTTCTTGGCATTAGCCTTTCCAGGCTATCTCCAGTCCTGAGACATTCCATAAATAATTAACTCTTATGAGTCCTTAATCTACCTCTCCTGTTTGACCTTTGTTCCTATGCCTAACTCAGACTTGTCTATGGGAACTGGGACTGGGAACTTTTGCTCAAAACTGGAGGTGCTTCACTGGTTCTTCATCCCCTCCCTTCTCATGGGCCTAATGAAATCCAATCATGGCTTATAGACAGTTCAGGCTTCTCTCCATGTCTTCCATCCTGCCAGAATCATTACAATCCTGGCTCCATGAAGACAGTAACCAAGTCCCTAAGCTTCTGAGGTGACACCTGCTGCCATCTCCTCCTGGACCCACAACTTTAGATCTAGTAATCTGGTTCCAGCTATCTCAGTGCTGTCAAGGCTTGTTTATCTGGGGGATGGTCATACTCTACCTCCTTTGCACCAGCTCCTGTGCCTACATCCAGGCCCAAACTGATCTACAAGATGTCACTGGGATCTAGTGATATCGTAGTGACTACAAAATCCAGGGCTAAATCCTAGACATGGCTCTCATTGGAAGTTAGGGGTGAGGTGGGGGAATTACTTGGTGCTGTCCCCCTGTAGCTGAGTCTGTTCCTCACCACAAGGTATCAGCTCTGCCATTCCTTCATCCTGGCAGATCCCTTATGCTGGTACTCTTGCTCCGTGGAAAAGGGGCTAAAACATCTACTCATTATCATTTAGCCAATCTTTAACCAATCTGCTGTGTATCTACAACCTAGGATATTCCCACAGTACTGGCTCTGTGAACGAAAAGAGTTGCTGGAAAACAAATCAGTAAGTCTATCAGCATCGACTTGACAAAGAACAGTGTGTTATTATGGCTATTTCTCAGTCCAGGCTCTCAGTTCCACCTTCTGGCAAGCCAGCTAGACATCATTTAGCACTGTCCTGCTTGCCTCACTTACCCCAGCTGCATGTGACTGCAAGGCTGTTTATACTCTGGTAACGCTAATCATTTTGGGGGGAAAACGGACTGAGATGTGCAGAGGGATGGAGTGGATCTGAGCACACCAGAACCAAAAGAGAGCAATTAACTTTGGGGGATGGGGTCTCCAAGAAGCTGGCCACACCCTAACAGGATCTAGTTTTTTGACTTCACAAGCATTTACCTGGGCAAATTTTGACTTCCCACTACATTTGTCTCTTCTACACATCTGATAGACTTCAGCCACACTTCTAACTGAATCCAAAAAATGTTACCTGTTTCTGAGATGTTCAATTACTGGTGATTTAATTAAAAAAACAGATAGCATAAGCAGAGTTTAATATTTCAAGTTGACACCTTGAGGCAATGCAGGTGTGGAAATAAAAATATTGAAGGGATTGTTATCAAAGTATTTGTGTTAAGGAAGCAATGTTGAATATTAATTTCATATGCTAAAAGTTAGAAAACCAAAAGTGCTAAGAAGCAAAGGCATTTGGTAGACCATTTTAATGCTGTGGAAGTCACTAAACATGACAAATGTCAGTAAGAATGGCATATATAACTACTACGTGTCAATTAAAAAATAGCATAGGAATTTTCTTAATTATTCACCATCAAACTCATTGAGTGTCTAGGATACTTTTCCTTCTCTCTACCACACCTAGAGCCTGGTTGTGTTGTCATTTGATAATGTTCTTTAATGAACATTTATCACTTCTATTTCCTCACCTAAGTCACAAATCACCCTCTGGGACAAGTTCTCCTCAGCATCTTACCTTTATCTTTTTCATGCATCTGCTCCAAACATACCCTCCATGTTGCCTGCCAAGTTATACACTCTAATGCCTATTTTCAGAGTTCTATCACTTTCAGCATGGCTAGAACCAGACATACTGTATGAATACTCCAGTATTTACAAATAGTCTTTTTTTTTTTTTGAGTAGGCAGAAGTTTATTGTTGTTTTCAGTGGGAAGTAAGTACATATACTTGTATTTTTTTTTCTTTAAATTTTTTTTTATCTACCCATCACTGTTTCCCCTTCTTTGACCTCTTTACAGCCATTCCCTTTCCAGGGTCAGTCAATACAGTCTGGCATATCCAATTGTTGCTTTTTAATTTATTTTGATTTATTTATAAAATAAAGTCCTTTTTTCCCCATGTATCCCATTGCTTTCCTTCCCTTCTCCTTCCAAACCCTCCAGGTCAGCCTTCAACCTTCCTCCTCCACATCCCCAATTCCCTCCCCAACAAGGGCAAGAAGTTCCATGGTAGATCAGGTAGGCATCCACTCCAGGCAGGTTTGATTTTCTCATCCAAACATCAAGACTGGATTAAGTGTCCCTCTGGAAAGAATAGGCTCCAAAGTGCCAGTCCACACATAGAAACAATCTGATCCCTCCCCTAGAGGCTCCACATGCTGCGCAAGTCAGTGGACAGCTGCCTATCTTTGGAGGGCCTAGTTCCTTTTCTTGTAGCTTCCCCAGTATCTGTTCTTAATTCAGTGGTCTCTTCCTAAAGAGGGTCCCCTCAGTGGGAAATAGTCTTATGGGATTGAATTATAGAGGAAGATACCTTGTAGGAAGAATCTTCATGTCATGTACTAGCTCTCAACATAATCATTCAGAAGCTTAATATTAATTACAAATGTTCAGCAAAGCTCTTCAGCTGCTTGTTACTAGCTAACTCTTACACTTGAACTAATCAATATTTCTTATCAATGCTTGCCCACATGAGTCTTGGCTTGTTACCTTGTTTTCCACACATCCTGATTCCTTGGAGGCTGTCTGACTTGTCCTAATTCTGTTCTTCTTCCTCCATCATTCTCACAGCTTGGCTGTCCTGCCTATAGTTCCTACCTGGCTACCATCCAATCAGGTTTTTATTAAAAAAAAAATACAAGTGACCTAACTTCACAGTGTACAAAAGGATTATTCAAAGCAATATCTTCCATGGATAAATCTTAAAACTCACTGTTCCTGATGCTGACTCTTAGTTCAAAGGGGATAAGAGATCGTTCTGGGGCCATATATGTGTGAACATAGCAAGTATTCACAGATTTAAGTTACCTCAAATTAAAGGTTTACATGTGGCAAACATTTTATGGAATTTTTAAGGCAAAAGAATAAATTGAGAAGTACTTCTCAGATACGTTAATTAAAAACATCAGGTAGGCAGGGTGCTTGGCGTATACATGGCTTTGATATCTAGATACATTTTTAGCCAAATGTTTTAGTGATTTATAATTGTATGGATCACTGATTGTAACGAGCTTAAGAATACATATTGTCAGAATTGAAAGCATTTCTTCATGGATCACAGGCAACAAAAGATTAGAGATTAGGAAGCAGACAAAAGCACATTTTTATTAAAAAGAAAAGCCATTGCACAAGAGTAACTTCAATTAAAATTGGCCATGAAAGACTGAACTAGAAAAATTCTTATACACTATGTCAAGCAACAACAGTCTGTAGCCACAGGTAATTCAAGTTGTTGCTATTGTTAGTGAATATTATTTCATAGATTACAGTTTTTCTTAATAGATCTGTACCAATGTGTACTAGAACTTGGATTTCTGAACAAAGTTTTACCAGTATATTTTAACATAGCAGCTGTGC
>PVIH01025474.1:0-20620 GCA_004025045.1 Sigmodon hispidus
GGTGGGGCTTCCTTCCAGAGCACACCTGGATGCTTAGGGGTGGGGCTTCCTTCCAGAACACACCTGGACACTCAGGGGTGGGGCTTTCTTCCAGAACACACCTGGACGCTCAGAGGTGGGGCTTCCTTCCAGAGCACACCTGGATGCTTAGGGGTGGGGCTTCCTTCCAGGGCACACCTGGATGCTCAGGGGTGGGGCTTTCTTCCAGAACACACCTGGATGCTCAGGGGTGGGGCTTCCTTCAAGAACAAGCCTTCTAAAGTTCTCTCACAGTCCACGCTCTGGAGCACAGAGCTCAGAGTGTACTGGGAATTTAACAGCAGCAAGATGGCTCCCCTTGCATCTTGCTCTAAATATGAACTGCATGAGGAGTAAAGCATGTGAGGTTCCTGGCCACAGTGTCTTGTAGTCAGGAAGTAAAGAGGGGCCAGGAAGTGGAGCATGACTATCAGATCTCAACACCTACTCCAGTGACTCACTTCCTCCACCAAGGCTCTCCTGCCTGAAGGTCCTGCAGCTTCCCAGCAGCTTCGAGCTGAGAACCAAGTGCTCAGACACGTAAGCCTGTCAGAGGTGGCAGGTATTTCCCATCTACACCACAGCACCTGTGTTCTAGAATGAGGAGGAGTATTTCCTTGTATGCATTTGGTGACAAGTATGTAGACATGGCCTAAATATCCACAGTTCTAGAAACTGTAAGGAGGAATAGAACTGTCAATGTGATTTTGTGTTGTACTAAGATGCAAAGAGGCTACACATGCACACAAACATGGAATAAATAAATAGCTAATTGATCTTAGGTAAATTGCTTAACTCTCTGGGTCCCATTCTCTCAGCCCTAAATTCTAGTAATCTGAGATGAAATTTGACAACACTGCCAACCATCTCAGGCCTGCCATAAGTCATATAACCTTCTCTCTGCCTTCATTTCAAAAGAATTTCCCTCCAGTGCATTGATGCCATCTGAGGTTGAGACTGTTCACCCAGCTATGCATGTGGGAAAGCACAGACCACACCCCACCTTCTGTTTCTCTAAAGTAATGAAACACAGGGCAGTGGCTGTTGATTGGTAGGGAATGGGTAAAAATCTCTAAGATAAACAGCAGCTCCCACTGATGCCTAAGACAATTTATGACATGAACTAGGCCCTCACAGAGCACGGATGTCTGTCACATTATTATACAAAGGTCTGGTGGAGTGCTCATTAGCATTGCCTATCAACAAATAACTAAGAGAAAGGAGAAAAGAAACCACGCATAAGGTGGTCACAAGGCAAGGGTTTTTAAAAAGAAACATTGCCTTTGGAACAGCCTTCAAATTCTGGATTAAACAGGGTTGATACAAGAATTTCTGGAAGCTGGACTTCACTCCTGCACCTTTGTGAAGTTTCCTATTAACAGCCGCATAAATCAACATTTCAACTTCATTTTAAATCTGACGAATTTAAAACTTAAAAAAAATGCCAAAATTCATGCCTATCAGAATGTCCACTCTTTTTAAAATACTATATTATAAATCCAGACTGTAGCCCAAAGAGCTTGGTTTCTAACTAACCGTTTCTTGCCTTTCATGTGACTCTTACTTGATTGTTATTGCCCCCACCCCCATAAGTGGTGATGCACGTCTTTAATTGCAGCACTGAAGAGGCAGAGGCCAGCCTGGTCTGCAGAGTGACCCTGGGGGGGGGGGCAACATGATGTGGACACAACAATGACTGTATTTCAAACCCCCTGTTCTTCATGTGACTTGCTCTGGACATGCTATGTTCACATCTTCAAGGATCTAGACGTGCCGTGTCCTTATAATCACATGTGGGAAACTTTCCAGACTTTTTCTTATACTTCTGATAAAACACATCAACAGCTAGAAGCCTTTTTAAAGAACAAGAATTACGGAAGTTCCTAAATTTCTTTAGGTGGAATTTCAGCCTTCCCTAGGACCGGCCTGACTCGCCAAGGCCAGTTCTAAGAACTGCAAACCCTTGCAGCGGCCTCACTAACCACGGCTGTCTCTTTCTTTCAGTCCACCTGAAAGTCCTTGAGGACTGAAACCATGTCTAACTCAGCTTTGGATGCCCACAAAATTCAATTCAATAGTTAACTAATGATGGAGAAATACAGCGATTTCTCAGACAAGATGCTCCTTCCTCTGCAGACATCTGATGTTGCTGGTCAGCTCATTCAGTTTTACTCAGCACCCATCTTGGTGGGGAAGCGCTGGAGGCAGGAGCTTGGATGTTCTCAGGCAGGAAGAAAGGAAGGATGATTTCGAGTTCTCCTCTTGCTTCCCCCTCTTCAGTTTGTTTGGGACCCAAGCCTGCGAAGTGATGCTATCCACAGTTGATCTCATCTATGTAACCCCGCCCCTCTTGGACACCCAGAGTCTTGTTTCCCAGGGATTCTAGGTGTTTTGAGGTTCACAATCAAAATGAACCATCAAGCTCTGTCTGAGTGATGACTAAAACAAAGCCACATCCATGCCACAGACTCCAAAGAAACTTTAATAAGCTGCCCACCAAGTTGTAATAGTGTCTAAGAATAGCCTAAAGAGACAATATGGTGTCCCCAGGAATGCCTCAGTGGAGAGCCTTAATAACCTTGTGAAGGCCCAAGGGCTGGAAGGGAGATTCTCCAGAGCCCAGAGAAAGCTTCCTAATGGGGGCCTCAGAAGTGGGCCCATCTTCAGTGACCCAACAGAATAAGCACCCCAAGCTTATTTTACTCTCACTGTGGTCACGTGCCAAAGCAAATAGGAAGACAGAGGGCAAAGTGAGTTCATGGGTAGAGCCCACTCAGGTCAGCTCTCAAGACTGACTGGAAAGGACAGGGCTTAGGTATGGAGAACAGACAGGCCTCTCTAGCCTTGTAGACCCTGGTTATGCAGCTGTCCAGAACCAAACACAAGGCCATGGAGGAAAGATTCTACATATACAATCAGCCTGGTTGTAACTTCTTCCAAGAGAACTTTGTGTTAAAAGTACTAGAGCCCAAAAACAACAGACTGGTCTATTGCTATGTACACTGGGGCAGCCATCAGCAGGCCATTGTGGTGAGAAAAGCATGCTGCCAAGGCGCATGGCATCTGCACTGGAAACAGAGGTGGGTGCTATGCTTAGATCTCATTTTTCTCTTTACGATTTAGTCCAGGACCCCGGCCCAGGGTCTGGAGCACCCCACATGCAGGCTGGGTCTTTTCTCCTCAGTGAAGTCTCCCAAGCAATGCCCTCATCAATGCTCCGATGTTTGTTTCCTGGGTGGATTTAAATTCTAACAAGCTGACAACCAAGAGTAATCACAGAATGAAATAAATTGTGCAAACTGCATCAGGACCAAGAGACCGACGGTGGAGTCCTAACTCTGAAACTTATTTCTAGTTCAGTTACTTTGGACAAGACCTTCTACCTGCTTGGAGTCCAGTTCCCTTCCACCCGTGAAACTCCAATTGCTCCTCCCCACGCTGCCATCCAGTGTTTCTTGCGGCAGAGGATGGGCAAATGTCACCCTGCAGGTGCACTGTAGCATCTACCTGTGTCTTCACTTGAATCTGGAGCAAAAAAGATGAAGTTTTAAGGTCAGAAATTAGATTTCTTCCTGTCATTTTCCACTCACTATGGTGCAATGTTTTTCATATTGTCAACGCATATTTCTTTACTCAATGTTTTTTAGTTTTTATTTTAATTCCTTAAAATAATGCTGAATAAACCAAAATAGAAGGCAATTTTTTTTAAAAAAAAAATGATTCACAGTTATGTGTCAGGTTTTAAGACTGTTATCACAGTACCTCTTTCTGTAACCCAGGCTGGTCTCAAACTCACTCTGTAGCTTAGGCTACCCTCAAACTGATGCTAATCTGGCCTCAGCCAAGTAAGTGCTAGAGTCACAGATTCAAGCCCTGGCCCACAGTTGAATCACTTCTAGTTGACATAGCAACCCTGTGAGATGGGTTTTGTTACAGATCCATTTGGCACCAAAGAGACAGGCACAAAGAATGAGACTCTGCTGACTGGTGTTAGAGCCCTGGGCTGCTCTGCTCCGACTGAGCACAAAGTCCCCTCTCCCCTCAGCTACTCTGCTTACAGCTCTGTGCCCAGCATTCTAGATGCTCCTACTCAGCATCCTACACTTGTCTGCATCCAGCAGTGACGCTCATCCCACACCTGCTTCTGGCCTCTGTCCCCAAGCCCCTCACTCTGGCACCCCACCATCTAGGTGATCTAGGTGATAGAAGACCACGTTGACTGCTGGGCCAAGGTACCACTTGGCACATCTCTGAACAGCATCAGCAGCTGTGTAGGAGCAGATCCCTCTGAAAGCCCCAGTCCTCTGAGAACAGATTAGAAAATGGAGGGAAGCTTGGAAAGTTGCCTCTGGCAACTGCTTCCCCTCTGAAATTCTTTCTTGTCTGAACAAGTTGAAACACACACAGCATTTTCAGGGTAAGAGACACAAACTAAAAATAAAGAAAAGATGAGGTGGTTAAGAACAGAAGATATTAGGAAAATGGGTTGGATAACTCTAAGGAAAGTTCTTGAAAAAATAATCTAGTGGCAATGTATGAGGAAGAGCTGCGGTGCTACCCACGACTCATTGCCAGCATCAGCCACTCTGAGCCCTGATGGCTGGCATAGGAGTTGCAGTTCAAGGCCAAGAGTCTGATCTCTTTCACCAACATGTCAGTCAGCATCATTATGCAACCAAGAGTGTTTGATGATGACTGGTGATATTTACCTGGGTGACAGTAGTTCCCTCTCTACTCACAATGCTCCATCTCTAAGAGTTTTTAAAAGATTCTCCACATATCTACAAACAAATCTGCCAGCTTCCATGTCCACAGTTCTCAGTGTCCAGACTTTCTCTGTTCCTGATTTCTCTTACTGTCTACAAAGTCCATTTAAACTTTAACTGCACATCTTAAGGACAGCAGAAGCCATGCCATACCATTGAGCTTTCCTACCACAGCATGGTACATATTGTCACCCACACTCCTGAAGATGTCTGCTTTGCTTAGGCCCTCAGTGCCTGCTCTAAGTAGCAGCCCTTAGGTCTATGTCAACCTGGAAGCCGAAGGACTGAGACCTAGAACATTCTGACTACTGAATGACATAACACACTGTAAGCCTTCCCAAAAGAGAAAGGGGTGGGCATTTCCTGATTTCTACTAAGCAGAGCTCTCTGAAGACACAAAATGGCAGAATACATACATATATTATTTAAAAAGGTTTACTAGAGGGCTGTAGCAGTGGTTCAGTTGTGGGTTGTGACCCCTTTGGCAAACCTCTATCTCTATCTAATTATATATTACTAATGTAAAAAATTACATTACAAATATAATAGTAGCAAAATTACAGTTATGAAATAACAAAAATAATTTTATGGTTGGAGGTCACCACACCATGAGGTGTATTAAAGGGTTGTGGAATTAGGAAGGTTAAAAACCACTGGCTTATAAGATGGGGTTGTGTCACCCAATAAAAGCCTCTGTGTGCTGAGAGGCTGAGAACCCAGTTTCTGCCCAGTGCTCAGCAGTTCCAATCTGGCACAGAAGGCCTGGAAAACTCAAAGACACTTTCTGGACTTCAGACTATATTGGAAAAACAAAGAGTGTGAATTCATCAGAGGGTGGCAGTCCCAGCAACTGCTGTCACCACAGACACCCTTGTTCAGGAAGACATGCAGGTAAAGCTGTTTTGTTTTCCCCAAGATACATTTTTATCTACACCACCGTTATAAAGTACCATCTACTGAGGGGGGGGTTCTGTCCTTTCAGATAGTCCTATGAAGACCCCCCTTATAACTATAGTCAGAGGTGTATCTCCTAGGTGATTCTAAACCCCTGTCAAGTTGGTGATCATAACTAACCGTCACACTGTGCATTAAGTAGTTGTGGCCTGTCATTTATTTGTGACAATTATGTGTCAGTCCTTGGCCAGAAATGTAAAAGTTAGAACAATACATGTTACTGTTTAATTTACTTAGCATATCCAGTGACTGCATCCAGTATTCCTACTAGAAATATTAGTGGTTCATGATGGCTAGTGACTCTGCTGGAGAGATTGCTCCTTACAGAGAGGAGAAGGTATGCTCTGACTTAGGGCTGCCTCCTAAGCACTTCTAGTAAGAAAGACAGCTCATCCCCAGTCTGGCCCCTCCTCCCACCATGCTTTCACCAGTCAAAAGCCCTCTTTCAAGGAGATACAGTGAGTTCTTGAGCAACTGGAAACAAGAAAGGCCAGCAAGCGGAGAAGCTTGGCCCAGTACTGCTCCCCTTCCTATAAACACTCTCACATGTTTGAGATCGCCCCCTACGCCTTTCCTCACTGGACGCAGAGGACAGTAGCACCCAAGCTCTGTCCAGGGCCACACATGTGTACACCCAGTCTGTGCTTGGAGGCACCATGAACACACAGACACCGTCACAAATATCTCCCTTGCCACAAAACTACCATCTTAGATGCTGTCTAAAGGTTCTGACTTTGGCCATTATTTCCTGACTCTGAAGTGATCCCATGGAGAATTACAGCCTTGGGTGGCCCCTCTTCTAATAGGACAATGTATGGTCACTCACAACACTCAGAGGCAAGGGGACTGCTCTGTCAACCAAGCAATGACCCTCACCCAGAGTGATTACTCAGAAATGCACATTGTGCTGTGAAGTGGGAAACACCATCTCCTCAGGTCTTTCTTGGTGTCTCACCTCACACCCTATATCATAAAACAAGTCTTACCTCAGCGACAACCTCCACCTAGACCAGCACATTCCTCAGATTTATAAGAATGTCATTGTTACATTTCTTTTAAGTTAGTCACTATATTGCCTAACTAGTGTGCCTTTGCTACTGTATTACCAACGTGCTCCTGGGAAACCCATTACAGAGAAGAGGGAGTAAAAGCAGCTCTGCCCACACTCAGAAAATTAAAACCTCTTGGGAAGGGAACAAGCTTCAGACTTGGGACAGTGTGCGAATCCTACACAGCCACTCCAGTCAAGCCGCTTCCAGGGTCTGCTTAGCTGCCCTCTCACTTCGCCAGCTGGTACTTGCATGGCAGAGTTGTGCAAGCTGAACAGAAATGATGCGTGCAGAGTTGCCAGACACTGTGACTGGCAGCAAGGATGCAAACAGAGCATATAGGCCAGAGGAAGGGTCAGAGAGGGTGTCTCTTCAATGTACTGGTCTCAATTCTTGGAAGAAAGAAGGCATCTAGGCTGATCTGGGGTGCTATCAAGGAGCACCCACATTGCAGCTCACAGCTGTCTGTAACTCCAATTCTCAGGGTTCTCACACCCTCATACAGACAGGCTTGTAAGCAAAACACCAATGTACTAAAGCAAAAACAAACAAATAAATAAATAAATGCTGTCCAAAAAGATAACTGAACAAGATCAAGAGGAGGGGTAAAAGGAGAAAGAAAGGTTTGGCACAGAAAGTGTACCACACACACAAACACACCAATGGTGGAGACACTGCAGCGGGACAAGGAAAAGATGAGCTGTGGCGGCCAGCAGAACTGAAGAAACTTAGAAAAGGCTAGGAGGTAGGGTGGCAATACGCAAGTCCCCAGGAAGGGTAAATCTGTCCAACCAGGCTAGAAAGTGCAAACCACTGAACCCAGGCCAGCTGATCTTCAGAGAGAAAATGCCAACTGTGAGCCAGCAGAAAAGCCACAGGTGAAAGCCTGCCTTTTCTAGAGTATAGGGAACAGATGTTAGGAGGACACACAAGGCAGGCAGCAGCTTCTCCAGGAGGTTAGGAGGAGCCTAAACTATTTAGCCCAGAGGCTACAGTGCCCCGTGGGTGTGGCATGCTCCAGCTGTTGACAGCTTAAAGGCAGGGAACAGGCTTAGAAAGAGTGTGTCAGCATGTCTGGAAACACAGTGCCCAGCCTGCATCATTAGAAATGGTCGGGCGAGCCAGAATGAGAGGAACCGGGGCTCAGCACCTGCTGCATGGATCAGGAACCAGGACATCCCAGGGCTGATTGTGAGAGGTCACGAAGGGCCCAGACAGAGAAACAGAAGATGAAAACACAGAGTTGGACGGAACTGAGGTGTGTGTGTGTGTGTGTGTGTGTGTCCATCCATCCCAGTGAGTTTAATTAGGGTTGCTTCCAAGAGCATGGGTAAGAAGCTCTTCACCAGAATATAGGGATTGTACCAGGGTTGCAACACTGACAAAAATATCTCTTTCTCTCTTAACAATTCTTAACTACATACAGATTATCAGAGAAAGATAAGCCTCCTGATACCCCCCCCTAATGCCTTTCTGACCTGCCATCTATTGATTGCTCTAGCAGAGAAACTTGCCACCCAGCCAGGGAGGATTCATGCACTCAGCCACTCAATAATTCTTTATTGAGTAATTACTACATAGCAGAGAGTATTCTAAGCACCAGAAAACACCACAATAAAGCAGCAGGCAGAGTCCTCTTCCTCACACAGCTTATCTTCCTTTAGAAGAAGTCCAGACAGTAAATAGGCATTACGTGGAATTATTTCAGGTGGAGAACTGAGCTTGAAGACAATGATGCAGGAGAATGTGGGAGAAAATAACAGGAATGGTCACTGGGAAACTTTCTTCAGAAAACACAGTCCAGAAGGGTCACCTGAGCAGGTGAGATTGAGGGCAAGGCTCTATGCAGACCTGAGGGGGGCATGCTGGTGCTAAAGCTTTCCGTGAGTCCCCAAAGCCAATGACCGGAAGTGAAGCAGGAGGCAGCGTGCCTTTACCCATCTCCGCTTCTTAGATCTCCCTGTGACTGAAATGTTCTGGAAACTATATTCCCATTTGTCATTATATTTATTTGACATGTCCTGTGTGTCCCACATGCCCTGGGTTCCAAGGTCATCATCCACAGGGAACAAGTGACCCCATAAAAACTGTCATCTGACCATGACCACATGAGCCACACAATGAATTCCAATTTCACATTAAGAACAGGTTTCATACTTCCTGCTAATTGCAATTAGAGCAAATGTAAACTCTGGATTATTTCAAATGTTCATTGAAAAACAGGTGCAGAGGGGAAAATGTGACATACGTTTATATCATTTATGGTTTTCTGCTAAAAATGTAGTTTATATAGTGTTGTACACTTAAACACGTTTGCAGAAATACATTTCATTTATGGAAGTGTTCTTACCAGCAAACACGGTGGGCCTCTGGATATGCTATTACATTTATTTGCACAATGTTATCATTCATATCAATGGTATCAATGTGCCTAAGCCCAAACAACTTCATACAATATGTGTGTCTATAGTTTACAGATTCTATGTCAACAAGGCTATTTTTTAAAAGACTGAATTTGGGAATGGGTATTATGTATGTGTGCACACATATACCTGTTGTAAATTATTTCTGACCTTGTTTGGGCCAGAAGTTCGGACCTGCCCAAGGTGGCTTTTCCCCCCAAAGATGACTCAGATACTTATATTAATTTCATATAGTTTGTCTTCTGTCTCAGGCACATTACTAGCTAGCTCTTTCATCTTAATTTAACCCATTTCCATTATTCTACCTGCCATGTGGCTCATGGCCTGTGGTCTGTAGCTTGCCTTGACATGTTTCTTCTTTGACAGCTGAATCGGGACTGACTTAACTCCACCCTCCTTCTACCTGTCCCTTCTATGATTCCTCCACCCACTTCTATGGCACCCCACACAGGCTTCTTTATTTACAGGATGATACAGTAAACAGTTCCACCACACTTACTCTTTTCTGTCCAATCAAAAAGGAAGGTTTCAATTTCAATATAGCAAAATTACATACAGCAGAACAATATCAAGCAAGAATTACAGTTATAATATATAGTCTATCTGTATTAACAAAATTAAATAAAATATTCTATTATCTACATTATCCTTCTGAATCTAAATTTCATGTCTAATATACTTTTTAAAATAACTAAGAAAAACTCCTTCAACCACATCAAAGACCACAGAAGGATATAATAATACCCAAATAAACAAGAAGTGCAAGCAACTTCCAAAATCTAGAAACGACAGAGATGATACCTATCTGCCTGGACAGTCACCCAAAGTTCCTTTGTAATATTGAGGTATCCATCTTCAGCCTATAGGCTAAGTCTCTGGCATACCTTTCAGTGATGCAGGAAATCTGGCACAGTTTGTCAGTCACTTGTGTCCTAAAGGATGTCTGACAATTTTCTCTGCAAAGCAGGAACCTAAAGGACCATCTCAGCTTGTTCTGCTAAAGTTGAAAGGCCACTTTCCTATGGAGCCTGCATGTTCAGTTTATACAGCATACTGTCAAACAGTCAATACAAGAACAGTTTCTTGTCCAGAGGCTAACTGTTGCCACAGAGTAAATTCCACATGAAGTTTCTTCGATGCCCATCATTCTCTTGAAATACATTGGTGCTGCCAGGAGCAGACCTGTCTCACGGTCCAGAAAAGTCTAAGTTTAAAAAATATTTTAAATGCCATATTCTGTAGGTCTTTGAAGTATATGAAGACTACATATCTAATTAAAATATGTCTTGTATACCTACAAAAGCCTAACATGACTATAAGTTTCGTTATCATAGATGACTATTAATATGCATTTTTTACACATTACAATTTTAAATGAGTTACATAAACATCATACCTTAAACAAGAATAGAAAAGCATATACAGCATAACATTGACCTTAAATTTGTATCAATAAACCAAAATCCATCTATCTTTTTTAATCATTCCTATCTAATCTTCTCTGTATCTATACCACCTGTGGGTGTGTTTGTCCTAATAAATGTATACCTAGGGGCATATGAGCTCACAAATCAGGGGAAAAAAGTTTATTTGGCTATGATGAGGCTGAAGCAAGCTGGTACCCAGTGGAGTGTACTTCCTTACACTTGGCCAAAAGCAGGCTGGCTGCTTTCTGAAAGGCAAAGGCTGGTTCCCAGGTCACCATCATAAGCTGCCATCTTAAGTCATTACAGGCACAGATGCCAGCTGAGCAGCATCTATAGGCATGAGGATAGGGTTAGCTGTGTGGCTATTTGCCAGAGTGGCTCAGCCGTAGTAACTGCCTGGCAACATAGATTCAATCTGGTTATTAGAGTATGCCTGACACTGTGCATGCTCACAGATCCAAGGCTCCTTGAGAGTAGAAGTCATAGCCAAGACTCAAGAGATAGCTGATGAGCTAACAAGAAAAAAGTTAAAAATATCTTCCAAAGCTTCAGCTGCCCCATGATAATCCAAACAAACAACTTTCCTTCTTTTTTTGTGCGGCGATGGCAAGTCATGTCCAAGGAAGCATGAAAATGTGTACCTCAGCACAGTCGGACTCTTGGTGCTGCAGGCACAATGCTTTACAAAGGAGCCTATATTTAGGTAGGTGGCAAATTTCGAGCAGAGGTCTTAAAGAGCCATCTTTCAGCATGATCTAATCCAGACTGAAATCAAGGGGGAGCTGGACAAAATACAAGTGCTTAGAGACATCTTGCCAAAGCTCTGCTTCTGTCAGTGCTTCCATGACAGGTCCGATGGCATCTCCTGTTCCTCATCTCCCCAGGGAGAGTACCAATGCCTGGCATCACTGTGGTTTGCAGGGAGCCAGCATGGGCACCTGGCTGCCTCTGGCCGAGGATTCTTCCCTTGCAAAGCTCTTGGCTCAAGCCAGGAAAGAACACTACCACATTTTTCTTGGCTTTTATAGGGTGTTGATCCAAGGATCTGTTTTTACATTTGAATGTGGCAGTTAACTGTAGCATAATAGATTGCAGACCTCAGAGAAAAATTGCTGTGAGGCTCCAGCAGAAAACAGGAGGCTGGCTTAAGAGAACTGCACCGTCAGCAAGTTCAAGCTGGGCACTTGGCCACCATTGCCTTTATTTTTAAAGGAGTCATTGACCTTCCACAAGCCTGTACTAAAATGGGGTGTGGAGAGAATGCTGCCAGGCATGATGGGATTGCGAGAGACCTCTTTGGAAGCCTAGAGGTTTTTTAGTCTGTTTACTGTCATGGAAATTCTGAGTGTGACTTAGAGGCCTCTCTGGCTCAGAGCCAGGTAGAGGGGTGGGGGTGGGGGGATAAAAGCAGGGATTCAATTGGGAAAAGCCAAGAGGGAAAAAGCAGCTGTGTTGGCTCAGCTCACAGATGGATGTAAAAGACCAGAATGCACTGTGAAGACAGGAGATGGAGGAAGGCCCTGCCAGTTAGGATAAAGGAGCCTGTGCCATTGTCAGAGGGCACCAGGCTTAGTCAACATGCCGAGAAGCTGTCAGAAACTGTTCTGAATGTGGGAGACTCACTAAACACAACATTCATTCATTCTGCAGCAGTCCCTAGAACATACTGTGTTCACAGAGGTGACAGTTCCATGTGCTACTCCATGGGACTGACAGCTCAGCTAATTGCTGGAGGCAGGGAGACTAGAGAGGCTCTGGGAAGTGAGGAGACAGGCCTTAGAGCCTCAGCACACATGCCTCCCCATCCCCCGCCAAACACCCAAAGTCATTACCACACCCCGGAGTGGGAGTGTTGCTGATTGGTGCTGAGAAGCCAAGTGACCTAGCGTCTTCCCTGAAGCTGCTGTCAAGACACATGACAAATAGGCTGTGAGGGTCCGTTCTCTTGTGAGTATTTGCTTTCTTAGGAACTTTACATTGAGACCTCTGAGAAAGGCAGGGGTGCCCTGGGATAGGCTTTTAGGAGGAAGCAGGAGGGAAGGGAGACGGCCTTCCTAGAAACACAGATGTCGCTGGGGTAGGCAGGCTGCTCAGGCTGGGCTTTAAGCATTCTGGAACTGAGATGGAGGTGAAAACCATCTGGCAGGGGAGAAAACAGAGAGCCCATGGCCAGCAGCCACCACAGCCTTGCCTCCCTGGCTCCACAAGCACAAACTTGTTCTCTGTTAAGTTCTTTGCAGTGTGTGTGTGGTGTGTGTGTGTGTGTGTGTGTGTGTGTGTGTGTATTTGTGTGTGTGTGCATGCGTGCACACACATACACATGTGTATATTTTTAGTTTTTTTCACACAAGTGTACATGTGTGTATTTTTATTTTTAACAGCCTGAAGAGAAATAACAACTTGGTGAGCAGACGCAAAGTAAAGAAGTTAGCTAGGAGCTGCTCCTGGCTGGCTACCACAGCCACGATTATTTTTTTTTTTTTTTCTGGTGGATAATCACAGTGCTTGAAGATGATGAATGCCTGTAGAGTTGGGGAGGGGGGTCAGCTCCTTGGACAGCTTATTAACTCTAACACAGAGTAAATGGGCTGCGGAGGAAACTTGATCCACCCTAGTGCACAGGCAGCACAATAATACTGTGGTGCTGTACTTAGTTCAGCAAAGCCCAACAATCTGAAGATGTTCTGAACATGACCCTCTCACCACACCTCCACAGTTCAGAGGAAGACCCAGAAGAAAGACAGCTTTCTTGTTTGCATCTGTGATTTTGGTTTTTCCTGTCTCTCCCTTATCTCCTCTCATGGAGACAAACTGAGGTCTGACAACATCGGGAAACTTGGGTTTTATGTACCCCCGCATAAATGCATTTTCCAGCTGCTTTGTGGGGAGGAGGCTCTTGCTGAGTTAAAGATACTAGAAACCATTCTTAAAAGGAGAATTTTATTCATTTTCAGTATATGCTAACTCAGATGTGTCTACAATGAAGTTACTCCTGATGCCACCTGGGAAGAAAAGTTCTGCTAACAAAGAGGACACGGAGACACTCCCAATGCTGCCCAGCTTACCTGAAGAAACAGTTGAACAGCACCGGCACCTACCCACATGTAAATATTTGTATGCTTCTTACAAAGCCTGCTTCTCTCTTAAGAGCTAATTGTTGAATAACTTATTAAAAACACGTGTCTAGCCTGAGTCCCCTACTCTGCTCATAAAAGAATCATCAAGATACTTTTCTTTGCAAATAATCCCTCCAAGTAAGGTTGAAATCATAACATCACTGGAGGCTAGGATTTTCTAAAAACCAATCAAACTGCTGAATGGATGGGTGGAAAAGCAGAGGGTGGAAGACTGGAGAGGTGACTCAGCAGCCGAGAGCACTGGCTGTTCTTACAGATGCCTGGGTTTGGTTCCCAGCAACCACACAGCAGCTCACAACTCACTGTAGCTTCAGTTCTGTGGGATCTGACACCCTCTTTTGACTTTGGTGGATACACAACACATGAATGGTACATAAACATACATGCAGGGAAAACATAAAATAAAACAATAAACCTTTAAAAAAGAAAGAAAGAAGGAAAGAAAGGAAAACCTATAAGAGATAGAAGGGAAGGTGGTTGGATCTCACATAGCCTGTGAGATCTGTGTCCTTCACTCCCTCGGGGAGCAGCTTCAGTCTCAGAAGGCTCCCTGGAACTGAAAAGGATTACTATTTGCTCAAGATTTCTTCTCCAACAAGACAAGAATTCATCCATAGCCATCTGTGATTAAGTCCCAGAACATGCCACCTCTGGGCCTGCATCAGAGTCCTGTGGAAGGCCCTTGTCCATCCTTCCCCTGGGCCCTGGCCAGCTACCTGTTTCAGTCTGACACTTTAGGGTTTATCCCCTCAAGGGTTGGTAACCAGGACTTGAAATAATCCAACAGAGTAAAGGGTGGATCCACTGTTTGGACTCCACTTAAAGCCTTGAACATCCTGGCCCAGGCTTTGATACTTGATCCGCCTGTGGTGATTGGTTCCACTCCTACAGTTTAGCCAACACACACCCTCTCAAGCCAAGATCACCAGGGAAGAAGCAGGACTGCAGCCTCCTCTGGCTCTCACAGGAACCCCTCAACTATCTCCCCTGGGGGTAAAGGAACAGCTGCAAATATCTGGCTACAGACTCCACACACCCTAACTTCCAGCGGCAGAATTAATGCTATCTGAAGACATGATGCTTGGCCACTTGGCTGGGAAATATTCCATCCTAGAGGAAGATGACTGATGATTTTCCTTACTCAAATTAAGCATTCTCTACATCCTATCCCCCATTTGAATCAGAAGCATCCTTTATTTAGCCAACAGTCCCCTTATTTTCTCTTTACTTTTAAATAGACCCAAATATTTTCCATTTGTTCAACTCTGTCTTGATATATCCCTAAATTTTCCAAAAAGTTTCTTCAGAATGCCTTTTTATTGTAGTTTTAAAAATCAGAACATCTAAAAAAATTCATACTATTACCACTCTTTATAAAACAGGAATTGAGTACAGAAGAAATTATATTGGGGGCATAAAATTTGAAATAGGACTACACCCTTATACAGTTTCAAATGAGTCCAAGACATAATTCTTGATAAAGTGATGTACCTTTCCTTCTAGAGTATCCCAGGCTTATACAAACAAATTTCAAGTCAAATATTAAATTTTTTCTCTGCCTCTTCTCATGTGTGTGCTGAGTTTTGCATCTTTAAAGCTTATATATTGAAGAACTAAGATATCCAATCCTAAGAATTTGGAAACCTATCATTAAAGAGGTAATTAGGTTAGAGTAAAGTAAATCTTTACTCAATATGATGTGTGTTGGATAGGAAATCTGGATGTAGCTATACATGTATAATAAACAGCCATCCCTCTCCCTCACAATGGAGTCCTGTGCAAGAACACAGCCTCAAAAAACACTGTTTTATACTCCATGGAGCAACTTAGAACAGGGTGTGGCCTGACCTCAACAATTGTTCAGGGAAATGCAAATGAAGACTACAATGAGATTCTGCCTCATGCATCACAATCATGATGGTCGGCATCAAGAAAACTAACAGGGAATGCTAGTGAGGATGTGGGGAAAGAAGAGCATCAGTTCACTGCAAGCAGAAATGCAAACTGGTGCAGTCATTATGGAAATCAGTAGGAAGTTTCTAATTAGAAATAAAAAAAATATGGCCCAACTATACTGCTCCTGGGCATACACCCAAAGGCCTCCATATCCTACTGTAGAGATACTTGCACACCATGTTTATTGCTGCTTGATCCACACTAGTAAGGAAATGGAGTCAGCCTAGATGCCCATCAACAGAGGAAAGGATGCTGAAAATATAGTACATACACACAATGAGATTGTGATACTGAAAATGAAATTATGAAAATTTGGGGAAACTTGATGCAACTGGAAAGCATAACATCTCAGAAAGGTGAGAACCACATTCTCTTTCATATGCAGATCCTACTTTGACATGTATATGTGAATGTATGTAAATGTGGGCAGAGCCTAAGAGACCAAGAGAAGATGAAAAGAGATGCAGCAAAGGGAGCAGGGCAAATGGGCACAGGACATCACGCTGGAAAGAGGCTGTGAGGGGAGGTTCCTCTCGGGAGGGGAAGTGCGGGAGAAAAATCAATGGAAACAAATTTTGCTTGTAAAGTTACAATGTCATCATCGTATATGCAAGATTTTTATTTTTAAAGTATCATATATAGGGTGGGGCAAGACCCATGGGTGTTCAAAAGGGCTTATGCTTGGCTGGCTGGACTCTGACAATAATATCTTCTTAGCTTCTGCTTAGAAAAACTCACCGTAAAGTAGAAAAGAAGAGCAGAAAGAGAAGTAGGGTACCAAGGGGAGAAAGGAAGCACAGGAGCTATCTGCTCAGCTCCCAGGACTCAAGTGGGATGCTCACCTTTTAAATCAGCTCCTGCGCGTGCCGTCCAGTCAATATGGGAGGACACCTGGCCATCTTGAGGACTGGCTTCCCCCAGGGTAGCAGCCCCCAGACCTTCGCCTCTCTCCTTCCTGCCTGCTCTTCCTTCTGATGTCCAGAGTGGACTGGAAGCAAGTGCTGATTGCCAAGTGCAGTTCCTCTGTGTAGTTTACTCAGACCTCTCATCCCGCACTTCCAAAGCACAGTACAGATGTTGACTTGTCCTCAGACACCCCAGGAGGGGCAGGGTGGCACATGCTATTATCATCTTGCTTTATAGAAGTAAACTAGGCACAGAGCCATGAACTGTCTTACTAGAGGCCTTTTGCGGAATAATTATATATCCAGGGGCCCTACATCACCAACCATGCAATATTACAGCTGAAATGCCTCAAATACCAGCCCTGAAACTGATCACTCTGCTTGCTCCTTCCTTCTTCCTTTGCAGTCTGAGCTCTCTTATAATCTTATAAACAGCTCCTGCAATCTGCTAAAATCAAAACTCTCATTAGGAACCAAAGTAATAAATGTCTGAGTTCAGTCTTCCAGGACCTGTATGAAAATGGGTCTTGTGGTCCTTGGTGTAATCCCAGTGGCAAAGAGGTAAAGACAAGTGGATCCCAGGGGGTTGTGAGCTAGTCAGGACAGCTTACTCGGTGAGACACAGCCAATGAGAGATTCTTTCTCAAAAGAGCAAAGGGGAATGGTACCTGAGATTGTCCTCTGGCACACACACACACACACACACACACACACATACACACACACACACACATACACACACACATACCACACATACACACACACATACACACACACCACACATACACACACACACACACATACACACACACACATACACACACACATACCACACATACACACACACATACACACACACATACACACACACACATACACACCACACATGCACGTACGCAAGCAAGCATGCACACACACACCACTTTTCCAAACATAAACAAACTACCTTCCATTACTTTTCTCTTAAGAAAAACCAAAAAGTAAATTGAATCAGCGCCAGGTATATACATGCTTGGCATATGTGGCCATGTGTTAGTTCCATGTGTAAAAGCAAGCACACACTAACAAGGCCACACATGGTGTTTATTTAAGAGAAAAGTCCCAGGCAGGTAAAGAAACAGAAGAGCAAGAAAGAAGTCAGGGGACAGAGAAGAAAAATGACTGAGCACGCGTTTGCAGCCGTTTTTAGGGGAAGGGGCTGCACGGGTATGCACCGTGGGTCCAGGGAGGTGCTTCCATACGCAGGGCTGCAGGGTTTACGCAGCCACACCCAGGGGCGTGCCCCAGTACAAGGTGCATCCCACCTAGGCCATAGTTGGGCCAGCTATGTGGAATGCCAGGAATCCTTACACGTTTGCCTAGGTCATAACCTGGAGTCGGACAGCCAGCAGCAGTTTCTGTCCTCCGCATTGTCCCTTCAGGCATCAGCACTTTGAGAACAGCCCCTAATTTGATCACACACCTACTTAAACCATACCTGAATAAACCAGAGACATAAGAGGGCCTAGAGACAAAGCACCCCTCTCTCCTCCTTCTCTGTCTCGCCTTTTCCTCCCTTCTGTTTCTTTGTTTAAACAATGTATGGTGTAGCCTATGCAGGCCTCACATTCACTGAGTAGCCAAGGCTGGCTTTAAACGCCTGATCCTACTTGCCTCTACCTCCCAACACTGCAGGCATGCATCACCACATTTGGCTACAAAGTACTATTTAAACAGTGACTTTAATAGTAAAGAACTGATGCGATTCAGGTAGATGGACACAGACAAGAAGGCAGGCTGGGGTAGTAAAGACGGAGCTGCAGAAGTCTGAACTGAATGTCTGCTCCGTGAGAAAGCATCCAAATGACCTGCGGGCGTTCTCTAGGCTATAGACTGAATCCGCACTCCTTTAATCTTGCCAACATCCTTTATTGCCAGTAGTGCGTCCCCTTTTTAAATCAGCATCAGAAATACTCAGCCAGGGTGCAGTTTCCATGTGGTTCCATGTATGTCTGAGGCCTTAGAGTGTCGAGTGAGGCACTGCTCCTTATGTTTGATGTTCCCATCAGCACAGGAGGGCTAGCCATCCCTAAGCCATGCATAGACTTCATAAATGCCATTTCAAGTGGGGTTTCTCTAACCATTACATCAGCCATCAAGCAATCCTCCCTTCTAATTTTTTCTAGTCTTGAAGCTAAAAAATCCCCAGATATACCTCATCTGACTTTACTTTGAGATATGGTCCCATCAGCTTGTCCACGCTGGCCTTGAGCTTACTCTGCAGCACAGGCAGCCTGCTTAGAACTTGAGATCATCTTGCCTCTGCCACTTGAGTAGCTGGGATTTCCGGCTGGTGCACACCAGGTTGAGATGCAGTTATCTCTTAACCCAGTTGTCTTAGTAACAGCATTGGCCTTGGTGCACAGGAGTTCTGGCCTGCACGAGAGGCATTGCAGCAACCACACCGATCCTGACAATGCCATTATCTTGGGCCGTCAAGAAATCCTGGGATGTGAACTGGGGGAGAGAGTATGACCACCAGTTAAAGGGCACTAATGAATCTCAAGGGGAGAAAGGGAAAATCAAATACACATTTTGTACTTTGGGGAAAGTACAAAACACACATAAAACATATGTTGACAGGTTAATCCATCAATAGCAGCTCTCAACCAATACCATCACCACTAGGTTAATTACCTGTGATGAAGAGCCAGCTGCCCCCCCCCACAGCTCTAATGGCACCTAATTCAGAAGAAAGAAGAGCAGGACAGCTGGAAGATGACACCAGCTGTGGGTATGTGTTTCCCTCAAGGATGATGTTCTCAGAGTTAGCTCCCTGCTACTGCCTGTGGGGAGGAGCCAAAGTGTCACTCAGGCTGGCCTCCCTGCTCTTTGCATTCCCAGCTAGTGTTGCCTCATCCCCTAAACACAGCCACAATCCCACAGCTTCCCATAATTCCCTCACTCTGGCAGGTGTGTGTCCTGGGCCCAGTCTCTGTGCTTCTCAGAGGACTATAACCAGACACCCATCTAAGACTCAAAGCCACCATGTGTGTGCAGGTGGGCACACTGGGGAGAGAAATTACTCCTGACATGAGGAGGAGGATGCAATCTGTGCTTTTCACTTAACCATGCTCAGGTGACCATTCTTCTGCATACACAGTCATCCTTGTAAGAAAGACTGGTGTCAGGTCCCCACAGATGCCCAAGGGTTTTACATGAAGAGAGAAATGTAGCTATATAAAGCCTATAGTGCCAGGGGGTCCAATCTGCAGCCCATGGAGGTGTTGGCTCCAGCAGAGCTATGAATGTGCTTTTGTACACTTGTAAATAACAAGATCTTGTGGCAATACCTAAGGTAGGACACCCCTGAAAGCATGTCCTCTTCTATACTTATCATTTCTACATTGTTTATTGCGCCGCGCCAAACCCCGACCAGCAGGAAAAGACACGGCACCAGGATCCTTCCATGGCAATTGACCAGGTCCTTTATTGAAGATCGTTGCAGCAGCCGCTCCCAGCCCGTGCAGCCAGCTTTAAACCCCAGGTTCACCACTCAGCTACTGCCACGTGGGCCTCTACCATAGGGCCACGCAAACGGAAGCAAGCGAGTCAGCTCCGCACAAACCATATTTGGAGTTGTTTGTCGGAGGAGCGCTCGCCGTTGGGGTGGCGGAAGGCGGAAGCCAGCGCCATCTTTAAGGCGCGGCACTCACGCAGCTCCCAACAGTTCCCCCTTTTTGTTTTAATAAAAGACACAGGTAGGGCAGTGGTCCATTCTCTGCTGTGCAACTGGAACATCATCCGAAGAATATCGTCGAGGTGTCCCCCTAGATACCTCAGGACCCGTCCACACCCTATTTTCGCAGAGGCGGGAGATTCAGGGCAACAACCCACATGCAAATGGACATGCTCCTCTCAAATTCCTAAAAACATAGCTAGGTAATTTGACTGCACTGTTTAGCGTCGCAACCTGCATCTGCACATTATGGGAACTGTTTACTTA
>PVIH01025475.1:0-20620 GCA_004025045.1 Sigmodon hispidus
AAAAAAAGTGACCAGATGTGTTGGGAGGGGGAAGAGACCTTGAATAAGGATATACAGGGATGGAAAAAAAAAAATTCAGAGGGAAAGATGAACACAAAGAAAATATAGGTGTAGCAATCTTATTTGTATGTCTACCCTTGATAAGCCATGCTTATCATTCTTATCCTTTATATAGTTATTGTTAACTCTTCCACATTTTAAATTCTTTTTACTGTGTGTTTTTTTTAATAAATACAAAATAAAGAAAAAAAAACATTTTATTGTATTAGTTATATCTTGATCAACACTCAAAGTCTAATCTGATTTTCTCATATTTATGAAAGTATCTAAAATTTTCACAGAAATTAGAACTGTTGGAGACTTATCCAGGAGATAATCAAGGAGATTGTCTTCCAAAGTCCAGTTTACATCATATTCCTACGAACTAAGATATAAAAATGAGAGGTGTCAAATCAAATTAAATTTATGAGTCTAAATATAGCAAAAATGAGAAAACCATTCCTGTCAATCCACACTGTATCCAATATACAAATACATATGAGTAAAAGATAAAGCAGTAAGTACAATTCACTAACAGATATGTATCTAATCCTATGAATATATCTTCAAAAATCATGGTTCATTGAGAGGTACATTATGTACATAGTACCTTTGATGTGTAAAACATATCCTCTCTCCTCACAGTGCCCTCGGCAATCTTGCTTCGGATGACTTCTCCCACACAATCTTCACTTCCATAAACAGAAGCAGAATCAAAATGATGGAAGCCAGCATCAATAGCAACTTTGAGGAGCTTCTTAAACTCTGTCTTGGGAAACTGAAGAACAACAAAATGTACCATTTATAGATAAACATTCACGACTCAGGATATATTGAAGCATAAAATGTGTCCTGTTCTAGTATCAAATTTTTCCCAGCTCAAAGTAGTAAGGACTCTTTAAGTTTACATTGAAATTTGTCTATGTGGTAACAACAGTGGGTAAGCCAGCAGGCAACCTTTCCTATTCTTGCCAGTCAGAAGCCAACCATTGTCACAGGAGGGATTGACTTGCACTGAGAGCCAGGATTTATTACAGGGAATAATGAGACTATTAAACAAAATTTACACTGAAAAGTATTCTTCAATTGTTAAATATTGTGTAAAGGAATGTCCCTCACTCCCAGGCAATGGCCATAAAACTGTGTAAAAATTATAAGAAGTCAGCTATATGTTGATTTCAAAAGAAAAACAGCTGATGCTTCCCCTAAATAACTGGTGATTGGAAAAAAAGAAAACAAAAAGCAAAACAAAAAACCCCTCCAGTTTCAAAAGCAAAACACAAAAAACAGAAACAACTAATTTAAGAAAAACAGCTAACTGCCCTCTTCTGTCCCTATTGATCCCCCTTTTATTTTCCCTATCCTTAGTCACAAAAATACAGCTTAAAAGACAGCAGCTACATTTTATTCATGGATGAATGAGTCTTTTGCCTTAATCAGTGTGGATGGAACCTGAGATTCCTCTTCTCGGGCATCAAGTAAAGCTTTCTCTCACTGTTTGAGGTAGTTTAAATTCCCATTTGGTTTCTTCCTACAAACTCAATTCTTATATATTCTTACACTTTGGATCTTTTACAAGTTTTCTATTAGGAAAAGTAAATAGAACTCATCAAATTCAACAGCATCAAATTCACAGACAGTTCTGATACTTTATTTAAGCCTCCATTCACAGAAATCCATTTCCAGTTTGTTACATAAACATTTGACTTAACAGGTCCCCAAGAACTGTCGCCAAATAAAAATACATTATAAAAGACCAGGTGCTTGTCCAGACAGTACAATTGCCATTCATGTATTATGAACACACACGCACGTGCACATACACACACACAACACACACACATTTTTATTTGTTCTGTAGCTGGGGATTGAGGTTGGATTCACAACTTAAGTATTGTGAATAGTGCTACAATAAACACTAATGTGCAAATATTTCTGTAATAAGTTTGCATGATGTTTTTGGATTATCAAACCAGAAATGTCATATTACATTTTTATCTGTTTATTGAATTATAAACATGTGCACTGATTCCATGCATTACCTGCAATAAAAATTCTACAACACACAAAGAGAATTAGATAACAGCAACTTTGTATGCAATGAATTTTAAAATATCTCTCAAAGCACAAGAAGCAACAGGAAAATATAAAAATATAATCATTAAGTCTTGAGAGTTCTACACCACAAAGCTCAGACTCTGTAATTAAAAATTAAGTCACTGAAGAAAAGAGAAAATCTATAGAAAATGAAGAATCATTCTTCTCACAAAGCACTGGAATTGTGTTGGAATTGTGTGGAGAATTCAAAACTAACAAAAATCACATAATCCATTTTTTGAATGGGTAGCCTACCTGAACAGACTTTTCCCAAAAGGAGAACTACATTGTAAATAACCACTTAAAGCCTTTATAGTATTTTCAAACAGTGAAGCAGAACAAAATGACTCCACGATAATTAGCAGGAAGCTGGAGATCACTCCCTGCCCTGAAGCAGGCTACTTCTGTTGCAGTACATAGCTCTAACCTGGGGAAATGAGGATATAAGAACTCCAGAGTCACCAGGAAGTGAGTGAGTTTGCAAGTCATATAGATTTTCATTTATTCTAGTTCTATTTCTTTTGAACCCTCAACCTCAGCTGTATTTGTTTTTACCTCTGGAAGTACAGCAGTGCCAAAGCCCAGCACAGGAATGGAGTGCCCATCATTCAGTTTCACACGTTGATACTTGGACTTCATAGTCTGTCACTCTTCAAGATGAGCTGGCTCTGCTTGATGTTCTCCTTCACAAGACAATAAAGTAATGGGAGTTACTCCTCTGTCTTTCAGGCTAAAAAGAAGTCCACGACTTGTGAGAGGAGTTAATGAGAGTTTGTTAACTCATTTATTTAAAAAGACAATTCCTTTTCCCTTTTATTGAAAAAAGATTTTTATAGAATAATTCTGATATTCCTTTCCTCCCTATACTCCTCCCTTCCTCTCCACAAATCAAATTTCTTTCAGTTTTTCATGAGAAAACAAAGAGGCATTCTTTGCTCTTTGTCTAAAGTCCAATAATGAGTGAGTAAGTGAGTACATCCTATATTTATCTTTCTGGGCTTGTGAGACCTCGCTCTGGAGGATATTCTCTAGATCCATCCCTTTTCCTTCAAATTTTACAATGTCATTTTTTTTTTCACTGCTGAGTGTGATGTACTACACTCCATTGTGTAGATGTACCACAGTTTGTTAATCCATTCTTCAGTTGAGGAGCATCTAGGTTGTTTGTAGGTTCTTGTTATAATGAACAACGCTAATATGAACATAGTTGAGCTAATGCCTTTCGAGCGTGAATGAGCATCCTTTGGGTATATGCCCAACAGTGGTATTGCTGGAACACCAAAGTTGAAACCACAACCCTAAAAAGCTTGGGATCAGAAGGAACTTAAGAGCGACATCCAGGGATTCTCCTAGGAAGAGAAAATTGAGAGGATCTTCCTTGTTAATTGAGAGCATAAGGGCCCTAACTAAGAAAATGTGGGAATGAATCATGAGGGAAGGAGATGATTGAGTGACAGGAGCAACAGGGAGGGAGATAAAAATGAATGGTGATCTTAATAGAGGAACCGATGTGGGATGGGAAAAAACTAGGTGCTAGGATAACCTACAAGAGTTCACAAGATGTCCCTGGCTAGGTCTCCAACAAATAGAGAAAGTGTTGCTTAGTCCGAACTTCCCCTATAATAAAATGAATAGCCACCCAAGTGCCATCACAGAATCTACATTCAACAATGAATAGAGATAGAGGCTGAGATACATGGCTGAGCACTGGGCTGAGCTTCTGGTCCAGCTGAGAGCAGGGGAAGAGACTCTATATGAGGAAGAGGATAGGGCATTTGAGGAAAATTTCCACAGTGATGCCTGGCTGAAGCTCTGAGGAGCTCACTGAATTAAGAACAGCCACTGGGGAACCTTTAAAAAAAAGTAACTAGGCCCTGCAAGGATAGACAACTGTCCACTGGCATGGGCAGCATGTGGAGCCTCAAGGGGAGGGATCAGACTGTGTTTCTATGTGTGGACAGGCACTTTGGAGCTCATTGTCTTCAGAGGAACACCTAACTCAGACATGACATTAGAATGAGGAAATAGGACTTGCCTGGAGTGGATGCTGAGCTGATCCACCTTGGGACCTCTTGCCATTTTGGGGGAGGAGATGGGGTGAGGAGGGAGGGTGAAGGCTGACTAGGAGTGATTGGGAGGGGGAAGGGACAGAGAACAAGGGATACATGGGGGAAAAGGGACATTATTTTACAAATAAAAATAAAAAAATAAATTAAAAAAAGGAAAAAAAATGCCCCAAAGGGAGTGGCACCATTAGAAGGTGCGGCCTTTTTGGAGAAAGTGTGTCATTATGGAAAAGAGCTTTGAGGTCTCTTTTGCTTAAGCTTCACTCAATGTGACATCTTTCGAGTTCCTGTTATGTTCTGATCAATATGCAGCCAGCACCATGCACCCTGCCATGATGATAATTAAACAAACCTCTGAACTGTAAATAACCACCTCAATCAAATGTTTTCCTTTCCAAGAAAAAAAAGTCTTCTAAAGAAATATGATAAGATATGATATAATAATATATGCTATGAGTGAGATTCAAAGCTGCTTGCTTGCTTCCTAATTTGCCAACTTTCTGCTCATAAGAAAAAACAAGCAAACAAACAAACAAAAGCTGTGGGTCAGCCAATCTCTATCTTTGATGGGGGAGGGTGGCAAAAGTCCACACCAAATAAATGACCCTCGTTCAGTGAACACCCTCTTTGCTCTGCACCCTCCGTTCTCTGTCTAGGTACCCCTTTTTACAATGACCAATTTTAGCTTAAAGTATTTATAGAAAGAATACATTGCCCTATTGTCCCTGAGACAGGCAAAGAGCCCAGAGCATTGTAATTTATTTTGACACATCAAGACATAAACCTGTTTCAGCTGTTGTTTTTTTGGATCTTTTAAGATTCTGTGTGATTCCAGTGCAACCTACCTTTTTAACTCTTCCCAAGACAGATGTTTAGAGATCTACCAGGTGACAGACAGCTATTGAGATCTCCCAGATGACAACTAGTTATGACCTGCCTTTTCTCAGCTGCTCCAAGGAACAGCATGACTTCCAGGACAACAACAGCCAGCAACCTCATCCATCTTCATACTCTGCCCCAAATCCCCACAAAGACAAAAAATCTGCATCCTTATTTATCTCCTTCAATAATCCAACCTTTTCCATTTTATAAAATAACGAAATGAGACATGTTATTTTTTAAAGCAACACCCTCCTCTGACATCAAGCCTCATTTAAAGAAGAATAGAAGAATTCCTACTCCAGAGATTATTTCCCTCTCTCTCTTCTTTTGTTCTCTCCCAGGAGCACTCCCCCACCTCTCTCTCTCTCTCTCTCTCTCTCTCTCTCTCTCTCTCTCTCTCTCTCTCTCTCTCCTTTCCCCCACCTATCTTTCCCCCTCCTTCCTCTGTTTCTTTGTTAATCCAGAGTAAAGTCCTTTTATATAGAAACAGCTTTCAGTGTCTCCTGCTACCCTCTGCTGCTTCTTCCACTTCCTCCACCAGGTCCCTGCACTCATAGAAATCTGCCATCAGATAACTGGGTAATTTGTACTTGTACCATGCCGTATCTGCACAAAATTCTAACAATGATAAGATATGATATGATATGATTGCATCACATAACATACAACAAAAGCTAATACATTGGAATAGGATTAAAAAAAAAAAAAAGAACAGAAGAAAAAGATCCTTAAAAGGCACAGCAAATATATAAATGTAGAGTCCCACTCACTTGCACAGTCAAGATCCCATAATAACTATAAATTGGAGGCCATAATATATTTGCAAAGGAACTGTAGGGTAAAAAGATGTATGTTTGTGTATGTGTGTGTGTGTGTGTGTATGTGTTTGTGTGTATGCTAAAAAAAAGTGAGCTAATATTAAAAAAAAATTCTAACATGTGGAAAAAGGAACCTCTAAAAATGCCCACAGCTGATGGCCAACAGATAATATATTTATTCCATGTTAGCCATCTACTCCTGGGAAGTCTACATTTAATAGTAGTTTGTTGCCCTAGTGAAACTTCCCTGGGAAAATTTTAAATTTTATTTGCCAGTGATTGTGAGTTAAACATTAATTCTGGGTTGGGGTGGTGGCATATGTCCATTTCTTCTTACAGTTCTAATACTTCATCTGGTTTACACCCAAGCCTTACCATGGTGTCTCAGTCCCTGTGAATTTCTAAATGGGTCTATTTATTGATTTAGATGGCTTGATTTCTTGCTCCTTCTATTCTCTGCTCTTACATTATTTCAGTCTCCTCCTTGGTATTCTCTAAGCCATGAGGTAAGAGACTTGATGAGGACATCCCATTTAAGGTAGAATGGTTAGTCCCACAAGCTTTGTGTCACCTTGTATTAGCGTGTCCAAGGGATCTCACATGCTGTGCAATGTCTGGCTGGTATCTATATATTTTCTTCTCTGCTACAGAAGAAAGCCTCTCTGATAATAATTGAACAAGGCACTCATTTATGAGTATATCATAATGTCACTAGCAATTATTGATGTTTTATCATTATATTTTTAGAGAGGTTTTACCCTAGGACTCTGGACTGTCTAGGATCAGGTTCATTGTCACTCAGCAGTGTCAGGTATGGATTGCACCTGTTGAGTGGGCCTTATGTCAACTCACATAATGGTTGATTACTCCCACAAGTTTTGTGCGACCATTGTCCTAGCATATCTTGCAGGCAGGACACCATTGTAGATGAATCTGGGGCTGGTTTGCTAATTAGATGTCTCCTTTGGTGCATGTAGAGTACCTTCTTATACAAAGATGCTAACACATAGGGATGAGGACTTTTGTAGGGACCAGACTGATTTCTCCATGTGCAATGAGTCTTGTCTGTCAATTTGTGGAGACAAACATAGTCTTAAATAAAGGTAGTGTAGGTTGAAATTTCCTATAGGACCCCTTAGTCCAACAACTCAATTACTTATAACCTATTTTATTTTGGTGACTGGTACTACATGAATTATGGTTATATTAAAAGAAAATCAGAGTCAGATATTGGGGAAAGGCTGAAATATCAAAAAGAGAAACATCACAGTCAAATCTCACCCAGCTATCTTTCAGCTTCCTCAGCCTTGCCCCTGGTCACTTCTAATGCCTAATGCCTCCTCTCTCTTCCTATGCTTGCCTTAAATATCTTTTTTTTCCCAGCTGTATCATATCCAGGTTAAGATTAAAGGTGTGAGCTGCTACAATTTGGTAGTTAGCTTTGAACTCAAAGAATTCAGAAAGATCTCTATCTCTGGAGCTATGGGATTAAAGGTGTAAATCACCATTCCCAGTCTTTCCCCATCACTGAGATTCAGACCGATCTCTTCCTCCCAATTGATGGGACTAATGGTGTCAGCTACCACTGCCTAGTTTGACTGTGGGTTGATCTCTTGATAGTCTAGGTTTTATTAAATATATAACATATCACCACAGACAGGAAATGGCCATTTAGGGTTCTGCCTTCCTCATTATTTGGTTATTTCATTTAGATCCTCTGTGTGTGTGTGTGTCTGTGTGTGTGTTTCTATATAAAACTGAAAATTGTCCTTTAAAAATTTGTAAATAATTGTGTTAGAATTTTGATGTGGATCACACGAATGTGTAGATTTTTTAATAATATGTCCATTTTTATTATATTAATCCTATAGGTTTTAGAACATGAGAGATTAGAAACATAATTATTGCACCAATTCTTGTTAGTACATAACAAAAACCAGGAGCCAGATATTGGGGAAAAGTTAAAATATCAGAGACAGGAAACAAACCATAGTCAGTTCTCACCCAGCTAACCTTTCAAGCTGAACAGGATAAATACTATTTTCAAGAGTTCTCAGCCTGGGTTGTAACTTCAATAGAATACATAAATATCTCCCTCCTCCAACCTTAAATATCTTCCCCACCCAGATATTTTACTTTCCTGTTCAACTGTGCATTATAATTCTAGAGTTATAATTAGAATTAATGTTGTGAGTTATTATTGCTTGGCTGGTAGGCCTTGAACTCACCAAAATCCAGAAAGATCTCTGTCTCCTGAGTGATGGGATTGAAGGCATAGGACACCATTTACTGTCCTTCATTCTGTTCTATAGCATTCCAGGCTGATTTTATTAAATATAAAATATATCATCACACATAATTCTTTTTTCTCTTTTTATTTGAAATTTTCAATTTATTTTACATAGCAACCATAAATCCCTTTCTCATTCCTCCTCCCACTACCCCCAGCTTTCCCCTCCCCTCACCTCCCTTCTCTCCTTCCTTCAAAAGGCCTCCTCTCCTCCTCCAGGTAAGTCCTCCCATGGGGAGTCAGCAAAGCCTGGTATATTCCGTTAAGACAGTTCTAAGCCCTTCTCCCCTGCATTAAGGCTGTGCAATGTGTCCAACCACAGGTAATGAACTCCAAAAAGCCAGCTCATGCACCAGGGACAGATCATCATCCCATTTCCAGGGGCCCCTTAAAAAAAACAAGATATATAACTGTCCTGGATATACAGAGGGCAAGCTTCCCCACCAATATCCCTACAAGTCCCACTCCATTCCCCAAACTCACCCATTAGCCTAAGACCTCTGTGGCCTTTGAGGCACAGTATATGCCAGCTCTGATTGGTCTAAGAGTTGCATGCCAGCAGAAACGGTTCCTATGGTCAGACCTTCTCACTAACCTCACCCATTTGACCCTGCAATCTACAAGTCCCACTCATCCCCCAAATCCACCCATCCTCAGATACCCCAGAAACTCCCTGTGACACAAATACCTCTAGTGTTAACTGAGCTTAGAGAGACTCCCAGAGACAGATACATCCAGTGAAGTTTGGACCAATAACAACTCCCTAACACACAGACACAGCTTTTACTAATTAGAGGAAGACATGGGTATATGGCCAGTGCAAGAATATAATCAACAGCATAAAGAGCAGTAGAACTCTACCAGAAAACATACAATTCTACAATAGCAAGACCTGAATATCCCAACAAAGAAGCAAAAGAAAACTATCTTAAAAATAAACAGTATTACGTGGGTATAGAACTGTTGTATGAGATTTCTTGGTGGAACTTTCAGTCGTAGCCCTGAGGTTCTTCTGACTTACAGACTCACAGTCCCACAGAATCACACACAGTGTCATAGAATCACACAGACATATTATTTTTACACTGGTCAGCCTAGGAACCAAGCATATAATTTGCTAACTCCTTCATTTTACCTCAACCCATGATTTTTATCCTGTTCAGCCATGCAGTTTGGTACCTTTTCTTTCAGTGTCATTTCAGCTTCTTTCCTCTGCTTCTGCTGATGACTTATCCAGCTCTCTCTGGCATCTCTGTTCTGCTCTTCCTGTTCTCAGAGTTTTCCCAGTCTGGTAGCTCTACCTGCACTTCCTGTCTGCCTTCAGCCAGTCAGCATTTTTATTAAACTAGTAGACAGGACGATTATTTACAATGTAACAACATAATACAACTACATAGGACATTGTTTCTGTTCAGTTGAGGACATAGAGGGAACAAAGACAACAAAAAAAGCTGCAGGCTTGTGCTCCTACTTCCTATTGACTCCCTCCTGATTTCTCTTGATTGGAAAGTCTTTTTGCAACCTTTTATTCTGAGGTACTGTCTGATGTGAGATGTCCTTCTGCATGCTGTGAATTATCATTGGATAATAAAGGAATTGTTCTGGCTTATGGCCAGGTATCTCAGAAACAGGCAGAAAATCTGAACATAAAGAGAAATGAGGGTAGAGTCAGAAGGAGAAGGTGTGAACAGCTGCCAAGAGAGCAAGATATAAAGGTACAAATAGGCCAAGAGTCACATGGAAAGATATAGACTAATAGAAATGGGTTAAGATGAAAGAGATGACTAGCAATAAGCCTGAGCCATTGGCCAAGCAGTTTGTAATTAATATAAGTATCTGAGTGCTGTAAAAAGTTCCCATCTTGGATTTCAGTTCTAGACCAGAGATTTGACTGGCAGACTGGCAGTCCAACAGAAACACACACAGTTCCACAAAATAACAGATGCTTATATTATTTTTATGCTGATTGGCCTAGGGCTCAGGCATATAACTTGCCAGCACTTTAGTCTTAAACTAATCCATTTTTTTTAAATCCCGTTCAGTCATGCTGCTTGGTATCTTTTCTCAGCAGCATTTCCTCTGCATCTCCTAGCAGCTCTAGTGACTCTATGGCATCTGTGTTGCTCTGCAATGTTCTCAGAGTTTTCTTAGCCTAGTAGATCTGCCCACACTTCCTGTCTGACTTTGGCCAATCAGCTTTTTATTAAACCCATAGGTGGGACAAATATGTACAACATTACCAGCATAATCTCTTTGCATTGAGTCATTTTTTGCAGAGTTAAGCAGCTACAGGCAGGTCCAGACTTTGGGGCTGGACAGCCAATAAATTACTACAAATGGCATTCCAAGGTGGGGAATGTACACCCACGTAAAACTTGAAAAGGTTTCTAGAACACAGAAATGGAAAAACAAAACAAAAACAAAATCCAGGTTTCTAGTTGTGTCTCTTAAGTGTTTCTTGGTACAGAGTAGTATGTGAGTTTGAGCTACAAAATGTCAGGCTTGTAGCATGGAGCTTAAGCTGCAACAAGGCCAGTTCCTAAAAGTCTCATAAGAGCCTCAGTATAAGCTTAAGCTGCACATGACAAATGTAATATTTCTCTTCTTGCACATAAAAAGAGATCAGAGGCAAAGACAGGACATTGGTAGCAGCATTTTTTTTTTCTCAGGAGAGCTCTGTGGGCTGGTGGCAAGCAGAGATGTGGTTCCTTTACAAGATGCTTCCTGATTTAGTATTAGTGGCAAAACACATGTGGTTCTTTTAAGAGGCCCTGCAGCCAAATACTTAAATGGAATTCATGAGCAGTGCCATGTGGAAAGATATAGATTATTAGAAATGGGTTGAGGTAAAGTAAAAAAGCTAATTGTCAATAAGCCTGAGCTGTAGATCAAAGATTTTGTAATTAATAAAAGCATCTGAGTCATTTATGGGAGTTAAACAGTTGTAGGCATGTCTAAATTTTTGGGGTAAATGGCCAGAAATTTGTTACAAGTGTCTTTCTTTGAAGTTAAGATGTGTTTCTTGTATTCAGTAGAAGGATGTATTCTGTTTTTGTATCCACCATGTTAAGGTGTTTCTTTTTATAGGAAAACTGATTCCATTGATATTAAAGGATATTAATGACCAATAATTGTTAATTCCTGTTAGTTTTTGGTGGTAGTGTGTGTTTGCCTTCTTTGGGATTTTTCTACTGTGAGTCTATCTAATGCTTGTGGGTTTTTTGTTTGTTTGTTTGTTTTTGTTTGTTTGTTTTGATGCATCTAACTTCCTTAGGTTGGAGTTTTCCTTCTAGTGCTTTCAGTAGAACTAGATTTGTGGATATGTATCATGTAAATCTAGCTTTGCCACAAAATGTGTGGAATATTTCATAGATGGTGGTTGATAGTTTTTCTGGGTATAGTAGTCTGGGCTAGCATTTTTAAACCTCTTAGTGTCACCATAAGTTCTAGTCAAGATTCTCTGGCCTTCATACTTTTCATTGAGAAATTGTGTATTATTCTGATGGGTCTGCCTTTATAAGTTACTTGGATTTTTGGTCTTTTTCTATTGAAGCTCTCAATATTTTTTTTCTTTATTTTATATGTTTAGTGGCTTGATTATTATGTGGTGAGTAGAGTTTTTTTGGGAATTAGTCTAGTTCTTTAGATTTCTTGTATCATCATAGGCATTTCCTTCTTTAGGTTGTATAGTGAGAATTAGGTGTTAGCTAGCAAAGCTTGGAGGCATATCTCTGGAGTGCTAGTAGCCTGAATATGGCATAGCTAGACCCCATTGAGATGCTCAGACATTGACCTCCCTTCCTATTTGTTCTTGCCTTTTTGGGGAGCAGATAGACTATCCATTGTGGGACAGTTCCATTCTTCAAGAATTGTCTTAAGGTTTAGTTGTATCAGTAAGTGTTCATATAACTCCTTAATAAATATTAATTTTTATATGATATATTACTAGTGTTTATTTTACAATATCTGGCAACCACATGGGTTTGTTCTCCATGCTAGCCTGGCTGCAAGTCAGAGGCCGAAGTGCTGCAGCATGGGCCGGCCAGCCTGCACTTTCAACTCCAGCTAAAAAAGCAGAAAGCTCTTTAAAAAGGTGCCTTCTTCTCTTCTCAGCTTCCCCACTGGTAGCTCCAGCCCCATGGCTTTTGGCCCCTTAGGGGATTGCTAGGCAAACTGAGATGACACCACCCCAGTAGCTTCCACAGTTCTGCAGTTGCCACTAAGGGCTGCTGCAGCCTGAACATCTGACCACCCGCTTTGCACATCTGAAGCAGCACAGGCCAGGGACTGGGGATTATTGTTAAATGACAGAAATCATTGTCCTTTTAACACAAGTTCTGTTATATCTTTCTGATTTTGTGAGAAATTGCCTTTTGTAAGGTTAGTCAGTAAGGTTTGCTGGGGCAAGGCCATCACGTGGGGGGGGGCGCTCTCCTGGCCCCGCCTACTCTGCTGTATGTGGTCTGGAAAGCAAGACATTGAATGCAACTGTGCCACCTGCTGGCTATACGTTGCCATTACATCTGGTTTGAGGTAAATAAATACATAGCATTTTTTTTTCCCCACAATGGCTAACAATTTGACTTCCCAAGATTTTAGAACCGTTTTTCATATTACGATTAAAATTCTTTTTGCTTGAGTGTATTTTTGAGGATCATAATCCCTCAGTCCTGTTACTTTTTTGCTTGATTCTATATTTTATTTTTCAAGGAAAAAATGGCCCGATAACCATTCTAAATATAAGACTATTATTATCATGATGGATGATTTAAAATCTAGGAATGGGCAATTGTTGTCTAAATTGTATAATATAGAAATTACAGCCAATAAATTAGAAGGCAAAGTTAATTTTCTGGAAATTGGCTATGACAAACTTTCAGACAGAACTTCCTCTTCAGAAATAAATATTAAGACCATAAAAGATAAGGGCAGACTTTATGTTCATAGTCAGAATAAGCCACTTATTAATTATGTTAATAATGAGAATGAGAAAATCATTAATTCCCTAGAAATATATGTTAATGACAAGAATAGGAAAATTGCTGATTCTATGAAGTAATTAGAAAAATTGTCTATTAAAGAAACTCAGACACTAGAAAAAACAATGGTCTCCAAGCTTCAGGAATAGGAGGACTGGATAAGGATATTAAGATACTATCTACCCAGCACAATTCAGGGCAACCTCCTATGAGATATTACGGTAATGAAGATGTTCTGCCTAAGGTGGTAAACATGAAAGGGATACCTCTTTTTCACTGATATTATTTCCAGTTACACTTCAGATAAAGAACACTTATGGAGAGGCCATAGAGCTTCAGGGAAAAATGAGGGACTCCTTCATTTCTCAAGACCAAATCCTTGGTGAAGGCTTGTTTGCTGATGTGAATGTTTAGACCACTTACAATGAACTTATATTTTTGCTGTTCTGTACTGTTACATTGAATGCTAGGGAAAAGATTTTATACCCAGAACAGATAATTGAGTCATATACCAAGGTCATAAAATGCTTAAAAGAACCTTATAATGACTTTCTGCAGAGACTAACCAAAGTTGTACATAGAGCAGTATCAGATCCAGAAATTAGGAAGCAATTAATTCTTTCTTTGGCCTTTGACCATGCTAATCTGGAATGTAAGAGAATGCTTATGCCACTAAAGATTAGAGCTGCACCCATAGATGAATGGATTCAGTATGCAAACAATGCTGAATCTCTTCATTGTGACAAAAAAATTGGGTAGGCCAAGCTATTGGCAGTTCTGAGATCCTCATCAAGGTATCAGTTGTTTTAATTATGGTAAACCAGGATATGTAAAAAGGAATTTTACACAAGGTACTTTTGAGAATAATGTACATCTTAGGAATGATTCAAACAGAAGGTCATTACCTTCTGGGTTATACAGAAGATGTGGCAAAGGCTGACATTGAACTAATGAGTGTAGGTCTACAAGAGACAAACAAGACAACCCTTTACCATCAGGAAATGCCTCTCCAGGCTTCCCTTGGGAAACCCCCAGAAATCAGATTTCAAAGCCAAGAAAAGTTCAGTTATATCCAGTCACAATAGAGGAACAGCCTGCTCAGGATGAGTAGAAAATCCAGTGACTAATGTAGAGGATTATACAGCATTGGATAATAGAACAACTTAAAGGGAGGAAGTGACAATTCTTCCACCAAAAAAGCACAAAATAAATATTCAGACAGACTTCAATAAATAATGACCAAAATTGAAAGTATAGATAGATAATATTTATATCCAAGGCTTAGTTGACATGATATTGAAAATTTTTATCATAACCCCACAATCATAGCATCCAAGATAGCCTCTAAAGGAGGTGGATCTTCAATTTTGAGGTACTGGAACAATTTCTCATGTAAAACAGAGTGTAAGATGGCTAGAATGCATAGGACCAGAAAGACAGAGAGGAAGATTGAGATCATATAATGGCTAACATAGCAGTCAAACTATGGGGTTGTGATCTTCTACAACAATGTAATACCCAGATTAAAATCCCTCCAGGCTCAGATATCCACCAGAGACTCAATTATGTTTCTGAAAACAATATTTTGAGATGCTATGCAAAACAGTCACCAGCCATTCAGGTTGTGAAAACCATAGCTCACTAGCCACTGAACCAATAAAGACACTCACAACACTAATTTTTAAATAGTTGACAGAAAAGCCTATTTAGGCTCAGCAATGGCCCTTGACAAAGATGAAAGTGCAGGTTCTACAACTGGTATAGGAACAGTTACAAGCTCAGAATGTTGAAAAATCAACCAGTCCATGGAATTCTCCTGTATTTGTTGTCAAGAAAAAATCTGAAAAGTGGAGAATGGTGACAGATCTAAGAGCAAAAAATAAGGTGATTTAACCAATGAGCTTCTTACAATCTGGCATTTTCTTTTCTTACCTGTTACCTAAGGGATGGCCTATTACAATTATTGATTTGAAAGACTTTTTTTTTAACCATTCCTCTACAAGAACAGGATGAAGAAAAAATTACCTTCACAATGCCTAAATTTAATAATTCCCATCTATTAAAGAGGTATCAATTGAGGGTCCTTGCACAAGGAATGTTGAATAGTCCAACCTTATGTCAATATTTTGTACAATAGCCACTAAAAGTGGTACACAAAGAATTACAACAATCCATCATTTACCATTATATAAATGATATCTTGTTGACACACTCAAATGTAGATACATTAGAAAGAATGTTTGTAGAAATGAAGAAAATATTGCTTAATTTGGGGCTTTATATTGCTCCCCCCAAGAATACAAACAGGAAATTCTATTAATTATTTAGGAGTTAAAGTTAGAAAATTAGACCTCAAAAGGTGCAACTCAGGAGAGATAGATTGAGGACTGAACAATTTTCAAAAGCTGCTAGGAGATATTGCTCATATACCCATTATTGGTAGAAAAAAAAACCTATGAACTAGTTCTTTTATTCAAAATCTTAGATGGTGATAAGGATTTAAGTAGTCCCAGAGAATTTTCTGATGAAGCTGAGAGAGAATTAACTTTGATGGAAAAGAAATTATAAGAAACAGATGTGAATTACATGGATCTAGACCTGGATTGCATTCTGGTTATTTTATTCTCTAAGCAGTCTTCTATAGGAGTCATAATGCAAAGAGAAAATATCATATTTGAATAAAAATTTCTTCCACTTAGGTGTGGTGGAAATACTTTTTGTATGCTGTAAATAAAGTAACTGTTTCGCCTATGTAGAGCATTGTAGAAATGAGTGTAGGATCAGAAGAAAGACAGGCAGAAAGAAGGTGAAGTTGGTCAGTCTCCATCTGACCCCCAAAAAAGAGTCATGTAAAGAATCTAGGTGAGCTATGAGCTGGGCCATGTGGCAGGTAGATTATTAGAAATAGGTTAAAATAAGATAAAAGAGCTAAGTAATAATGTGCTTGAGACATAGACCAAACAGTATGAAATTAATATAAGCAAAAATGTTTTAGAACATATGGTGCCTATCGTGGGGCAAACACCCACATAATGCCTAAAAAAGTTTAAAAAGCTTAAAAAGCATTCTAACCCACTAAAACAGAGCCAAAGGTGGCTTTCTAAATTACATATCTAAATTGATTTATGGTACATAGATGGCACAGTGTTCAGGCTAAAATTTAAAAATGGTGTGCATTTGCAGCAGACAACTTAAACCCATTTGTCTTGCAAAAGACTTGATATAAACAACAAACTACATGTGACTAATTTAATGTTTTTTCTTATACTGAACAGAAAGAAAGCAGAGTCAAAAACGATTTTTCTGGCAGCAGCATTTCCTGAGTCCACTGTTTGCAGTGGACACCTCTGCCATATTAAAAAGACACAAAAAGGGGTGGAGCCAGCAATCACAGTGATACTAGCATTTTAAAATCTCTTCTGCTTAGAAAATGGTTAAAAATTCTCAATAAAACAGATTTAGACTCACGAAATTTCTAAACAAGATACAATGTGAATGAAATGCACATAAACTTGAAAAAAAAGTAAAAACAAAGCCCTTTAAAATAAAAATAAAGATAAAAAAGCCACATAAAGATGATAGATAAACAAAAAGTCTAGATTATGATTATTGTGTTTTCTTTTAATTTTTTAACTTTTAATGAGCTAACTACAAAAAGGCAGTTGATTACTAAGGCTGCTAAGACAAACATATATTTTAAAGATATCTTGACTTTAAAATCTGTTTATAAAAATATGTTCCTTAAAAATTAGTTTCTGCTTTTATCTCTACAGAAGATCAAAACCTATGGATTGGTTCCAGGCAAATGTGGTTTCATTTGCCAAGACCACCTAAAAATTCTCTCATGAAGATCAGCTTCCATGATGCCAGTTAAGATAATCCAGCCTCAAGACCCCATGAGATCACCAACATCCCTTTGTCAGAAAAAATAATATAAAAAAGCTGCATCCAATTTCCCAAAAATATTGCTTATTGATGTTTGTTTTCATTATAAATGGTTAATGGTCACAGTCAATTTCTTTCAAAAAAGGGGGGATATAATATAGCAATTATTAGAAAAGATAGATAGATTTTGGTTTATTGATACAAACTTAAGGTCAATTTTGTTATGCTGTATGTATTTTTCTACTCTTGATCAAGGTATGATGCTTATATAACTCATTTTAAATTATAATGTGTAATTGAGAAATGCAGATTAATAGTCATCTATAATAACCAAACTTATAGTCATGTTAGTTAGGCTTTTATAGGTGTATAAAGATATATTTCAATTAGATGGGTAGTCTTCAAATACTTGAAAGACATGTAGAATATGTCATTTAAAATATTTTAAGAACTTAGACTTTTCTGGACAGTAAGAAAGGTCTGCTCCTAGCAGCACCAATGTATTTCAAAAAAATGATGGACATTGAAGAAACTTCATATAAAATTTACTTTGTAGCAACAGTTCACCACTAGACAAAAAACTATTCTGTTATTGACTACTTGATAATATACTGTATAAATTAGATATGCAGTTTCCATAGGAAAGTATCCTCTAAACTTTAGCAGAACAAGCTGAGATAGTCCTTCAGTTTCCTGCTTTGCAGAAAACAATTGCCAGGCATCCTTCTAGACACAAAAAAAAGAGTGGCTGACACACTATGCCAAATATCCAGCATCACTAAAAGATATGCCAGAGACTTTGGGCCTATAGCCTAAAGATGATGCCTCAATGTAACAAAAGAACTTTCAGTGACTGTCCAGGCAGACAAATGTCATCTCTGTCATTTTCTAGACTTTAAAAATGGTTTGCACTTCCTGTTTATATGGTTTATTTAACTATATTAAATAGTTAAATAAAAATATCTAAAGATTCAAAAACTGTAAGTATAGGTTTTCTTAGTTATTTTAAAAGATATATTAGATATAAAACTTTAGACTCACAAAGATAAAATAGATAATAAAATATTTTCTTTAAATTTGTTAATTATAAGTAAACTAGATATTATAGCTATAATTTTGCTTAATAGCTGTTCTGTTATATATAATTTTACTATATAAAAATTAAAACCTTCATTTTTGATTAGACAGAAAAAAGAAAGTGTGGTAGAAATGTTTTCTGTAAGTTGTAAATAAAGTAGCTGGTTTGGCCCATGTAGAACACCATAGAAGTGAGTGGAGGATTAGAAGAAAGACATATAGAAAGAAAGTGAAGTTGGTCAATCTCCATCCAACCCCTGAAGAAGAGCCATATAAAGCATCCAGGTGAGCCATGGACTGGGCCACGTGGCAGGTAAATTACTAGAAATAGGTTAAATTAAGATAAAAGAGCTAGCTAATAATGTGCTTGAGACATAGACCAAACAGTATAAAATTAATATAAGTGTCTGATTCATTTCTTTGGGGAAATAGCAGCCAAAGGCAAGGTCCAAACTTCTGGCCCAAATGGGTCCGAAAATGTTCTATAACACTTAGGTTAAATAAAAAATTGAAAACATATATCAAATAGATTTCTGATTTGATTTTTAAAGGAAAACTTACACTTCATCAGTTGACTGGAAAAGACTTAGCAGAAATTGTTGTACCTTTAACTAATGAAGAAATTAATTAGTTATGGGCAGACAGTAAACCTTGACAAAAAGCCTGTAGTGATTTTTTTGGAAGAGGTTAATAACAAACTCCCCAAAGTAAAAGTATTCAATTTATAAAGAAAACTCACTGGATTCTTCCTCTTGTGGTATGAGATAAACCTAGTTTTGGAGCTCCTAATTTTAATACTGATGCAAACAAATCAAGAAAACCTGGAAACTTAGTAAAGTAGTAAAATACAAGAAAGAAAATTTAAGTAAAGTAATTCAAAGCCCTTATAATTCTGTTCAGAAAACAGAACTATATGCTATTATTATGATATTAATGGACGTTACAGAACCTCTTAATGTAGTAACTGATCCTCAGTATTCTCAGAAGTTGTTTTACATATTCAAAATGCTGATTTCATTCCTGATGATACAGAAATAGCCTAACTGTTTGTAAAACTACAGAATATCATTAGGAATAAAATTCATCATATATATATATAAATCATATCAGATATCACAAAGGTCTCCCTGGTCCTATGATACAAGGTAAAGATGAAATTGACCAGTTATTAATAGAAAGCATGCTGGAGGCCTTAGAATTTCATAAGAGGCATCATGTTGACATCAAAGATTAAAAAAAGAGAGCTTTCCCATCACTTGACATAGGCCAATGAAATTATACTACTTGTTCCTTCTATAACCAACCATCTGTCCCCTCTGAAACTAATCCTAAAGGTACACAGAGAAGTGAGATCTGGAACATGAATGTTTTACTTTGAAGAATTTGGAGATAAAATATGTACATCATACCATTAATACTTACTCAGGAGTGTAATGGACAATTGCCCTGAGTTCTGAAAAAGCTGTTGCTGTAATCACTCACCTTTTGAAAATCATGGCCAGAATGGGAGTTCCTGTTCAAATTAAGACTGACAATGCTCCAGTATATGTTTCCCCAAAAATAAAGCAGAGTTTTGATATTACAACATAAAGCACATTACAGAGATACCACACAATTCTACAGGACAAGCAGTTGTGGAGAGAGTTCATCACACCTTAAAAGAGATGTTTCATAAACAGAAAGAAAAAAATGAAAAAAATCCAGCGAGAGATTGCATAATACTGGACCTTGAATTTTTGTAATGCTGATGAGAAAGAAACAACAGCTGCAGAGAAACATTGGGTAATAGAAAAAAACTTCTGAGATAAACCAACCTATCTACTTCAAGGAAGTGCTGACCTCAGAATGGAAGCCCAGATACATGCTTTGGAATGGGGTTTTGGTTTTGTTTCCATGGGAGAAGAGAAATTATGGGTACCAACAAAATTGATAAAGATCTGATTTGAAAAGCAGATTTCTCCTAAGGAGGAGAAGTAATTGCTCATCCCCCAATATGACAATTGAATACAGGGTAAGAAAAACTCATTTAACAAGTCTGGGGCAGGGTCTTATCTTTATCTATACAGAATAATAAATACAACCATCTTCAAGACATTAAAAGTATGCTGAATGCTTAGATACCTAAAGCCAAAGAGAGATCACTTATGAAAAGATTGCAAGCAAAGGGATATAAGGACAACTCTACCAATATGCAAAATTGGGTACTTTCTCAATTTTTGCTTCTTTAAGTCTATATCTCTTTTTAAAAAAATGTGGTCCTGGTTTGATTATAAGTAAAGCTGGTTTTGGGGTTGGAGTAAGTGGCTTTCTTTCTTTTTGTAGACCCCTGCTCTGACCTTCACCTGCACTCTGAGCCTTGAAGGATATAGCCTGCATATCCTGTGTCTCCCATTGTCTGATATATTTTGGCCTTCCAGTCTGTAGAGGTTGGGACAGGAAGCTAGGCTTTTTACCTGAAGTCAGTATTTTGTCAGCTGCTTGGGGAAC
>PVIH01025476.1:0-20615 GCA_004025045.1 Sigmodon hispidus
TTAGCTCAACTATGTTCATAGCAGCATTATTTGTAATAGCAAGAACCTGGAATCAACCTAGATGTCCCTTAACTGAAGAATGGATTAACAAACTGTGGTACATCTACACAATGGAATACTACTCAGCAGTAAGAAAAAATGATATCCTAAAATTCACAGGCAAATGGATGGATTTGGAGAATATCCTCCTGAGCAAAGTATCACAAACTCAGAGAGATAAGCAGGGGATGTACCCACTCACTAGTGGTCTCTAAACAAACAAACAAGAAGAAAAAGAAAAAAAAGCCAAACATGCCCAAGCAGCAAACCACAACCACTGAATAGCTTGGGATCAGAAACACCCTGGACTGACCCTTCAAACCCCAGTCCATCTATAGGAACACCTGACTCACTCTTGAGGGAGGGGGGACAAAACTGGATTTGGTCGGGAGTGAAGACGGATACAAGCATTGTTGGGCCAGTGTGACCATAGGACTGTCTGCTCCCTGCCAATGGAATGGATGGGGAGTTGCAGAGAAGAAAAATAATCAGATGTGGTGGGAGGGGGAAGAGACCTTGAATAAGGATATACAGGGATGGAAAAAAAAATTCAGAGTTAAAGCTGAACACAAAGAAAATATATGTGTAGTAATCTTATTTGAATTTCCACCCTTGATAAGTCATGCTTATGATTATTATCCTCTCTATAGTTATTGTTAACTCTTCAGCATTTTTTTAAAATTCTTTTTACTGTTTTTTTGATAAATACAAAATAAAGAAAAAAAATACCAAGTGAAAAAAAAAAAAAAGCCTAAACCTTTAACTCATAAAAAAAGAAAAAGAAAAAGAAAAAGCCTGATCAAATTTCTATGTACATTCGGCCAGTCGAAGCTGGTAATTCTGAAAAATCTATTGTCTTTAGTAAATAAGAAAAATATTTTCATGTCTCTGTATCCTAATAACAAAGGTTCAACTTTTAAAAATCCAGTCCCTCAAATTCTGTTTCACTAAATCATAGACTTCTATTATAAATAAAATTTATTAAACTTTCATTTCATTTATGGTCTCTGTAATTGATCAAGCACAAAACTTTTGGAAAGATTTATCACATGGGGTATGGATTTCATAAAGTGTCAGGGGAATTATCATTTCAATTAGGCCATAACAGACAGTTTAGACATGTCTTCAACTTCACCTAATAGGAAAGGTATTAATGAGTTGTGTACTTGTTACCTGGAGGAAGTGAGGCAGGTATTTGAATTCTGAGTACTGTCAGAAATCTGCTTCCTACAGTTAAAATTGGAAAGTAAATTATACCAGGAATATAGAAACCCACACCCCCATAATATGTTCTCAGATAGTGAACGTTCTATTCGCTATAAATGGCAGAGCAAAAAGACAGAAACTATTTGATCTTATACCAAGATCTTATTCAACCCTCTCTGCAAGCTTGCATTTCTTTCTTTCTTTATATACTTATTATTTGGTGATTTTACATCATGCACCCCATCAAACTCAGATATCAGACCTCTCAGATTAATGCCCACTCTTATGATCTCCCCATTTACAAAAACACCCATTCATGGTTTGGTACCCAGAGCCATGGCAATGATGAGACCTGGACTGCTCCCAAAGTGCTATAACTTGATCCCTGGTCTTAATACAGCTGTAGAGGTCTGTGTTGATGTCTGTGACTCTTGTCACCACTGAGGACCCTTTGGATGCCAGGAGTCTGGGTTACTGACTATGATCATGTTGATGTCCAAGGGATGTGCCCCACAGGAAACTTGCCAATCCAGGATATGAATTGGTGCTGACCCAGGACCATGGTGATGTTCTGGCAAGATGTTTCTAGAGGCTGTATTTGGAATCCATGGTCTTTCTGTGGCTGACATCTGAGTTGATGTCCATAGCTACCATTGCAACTGAGGGCCACAGGAATGAAGAGGGTCACAGTCCAAGGCCATATTGAGGGCTTGGGGATCTTAGAGGGTCAAACTGCTGCCCAGTCCATACAGAACTGGGTAGCCAGGCTGTGAAACAGATCCATGGTGTCGTCTGGTTCCAACCTGAGATCATGGGCTATGCCTAGGTCCATAGCCCTACTGCAGCTAGTATTTGTGATGATGGCCTGGTCCATTGTTCTACCACAGCCCTAGTCTGTGCTGATGTCTCTGGCCTTTGTTTACCAAAGGCCACAATGATGCCTTATATCTGGGTATTCACTTTTGGCATTCTTGGTCCCTCAGAACTGTGCTGATGTTCTGTTCATACTAATGTGAGTGATATGTGCTACCACCAAGAACAGGCCATTGTACAGGCCTTAACTTCAGATTGGGAACATGCCTGATTCCATAGCTCTGCAACAGCTAAGGACTAAGTTGATGTTTCAGACTCCTTTTGCCATCATATGCTGGCATGATGCCTGGGATATGAGCCTGCACTTTGGGCCATGTCATGGTTCAGTTGTCATGGTTCAGATGGGTGGGTCCATGCTGGTGTGAGTAAACTGCACTGCCTATATGGTGACACCTGGGCCTGGGCTGCTGCCAAAGACCATGTCTAGGTTTATGATTCAACCACAACTGGAGAATTACACAAAAAAAGAACAAAATAAAACTTATCCTTAAAGCAAAAACTCAATCATACATACAAAGAATTAAATTTGTGCATCAGAATTAAAAAACATTTCTCACAAAATACAAATAGATAATAATCATGTGTAAAACTGTGCTAAATGCTAAAAATAATGAAGGTCATGGAAATAAAATCATAATAAAATATGATCTTTCCTAAGGAGAGATGTTAAACCATTCATTGTAAATTAAGTCAGTACACCATTAAGCAAGACAGAATCAGGTTCTTTAAAACACTCCTTGCCCCAACCCGCGGGACTTCAACATGGGAGACCACCTACCAGAGAGAATGAAGGGAAGGGAGACACAAAGGAAGGCAGCAGGTCAAACGGGATTCTGATCGAGCTGCGATTTATTACGATTCTATACATGGTTATATAGTTCCAAAGCAGAATATGGGAGTGGGTAGTCATCAAACACCTGCAGGAAGCTGGCCAGGGGAAGCAGAACATTGGCAAGGTGACTGGTCTTGTTTTAGGGGAGGATTGCTAGGTATCTTCACTGTAGAATGTTCTTGTTATTCTATTCTTTAGAGTTACCTTAGAGGGCTGCTAAGTAATCTAGCCACAGAATGTTCCTGTTATTCTATTCTTTATAGTTACTTCTTAGTTACTGTTAAGCAAACCACAACATCTATTTTACTTTGGGAGAACATCTACTTTTCTCAGGGTCATGCTGGCTCAGTGGTTGGTTTCTCAGTAAGTTCCCATGGTAGCCTTTTGTTAGAGGCCTAGAGGCTCAAGCCAGGGTCTTGGTCCCTGACATCCCTTTCCCTTTACTTAGGACCAGTCAGGAATTGAGGAGGTTCAGAGGGGAGACAGAGACTCCATCCCACAGGGTATTCTCTGGGTGGTGGCATCAGAGTTCATGGGCATCCCCACAGTCCCTGAGCTACTAGAGAGGCACAATTTTGAGTGGGGGTGGAAAGGGCTTCCTGCGCAACCGCCATGCAATGGAGTATGTCGTTAGGGTTACTCAGGCTGTTAGAGGACTCCACTGAGTCCTTACCTCGCACAGTCCAGGCTGTGCCCTCTTTGTTCCTCAACACTCGAGCCCATGTCCCAAGCACATTAACAACCCTACCTGAGATTCAGGGGATGTGCAGGGGGGCTGGGGATTATGCCCCTATCCTCTAGGTCTAGCTGGTTATAATGGACCTGAATGTGTTTCTCCTCACTTTGTCTGAGCTGTGTTTGAACAAACAGCTTTAGTCGTGAGAAAGCCCATGGTCCAAAGGTTAAAATAATAACCAGGCTGACCATTGGTCGAAGGAAGGAGGGTAGTAGTGTGGTGAGCCTTGGAGAGGTGGAGAACCATGTTTGAAACCAACCGAGCTCCATCTCTCTTTCTTGCTTACGCTTTTCTAATTCTTCTCTAATCTTGGCCAAGATATCTCTAGCGACCCCTGTATGATCAGTATAGAAACAACATTCTTCTTTGAGGGCTACACATAGGCCTCCTAGTTGGAGGAACAGTAAATCCAACCCTCGGAGGTTCTGCAGAACAACCTCTGAAAGGGATGCGAGAGATGTTTCTAGGGCAGAGATGTCTCTCTCTAGCTGCACTATATCCTCATCTATGGAGACCCTAAGTTCAGAGTAATGTTTGGTGGATAAAACCATAGATGCTATACCTGTCCCTGCCCCAGTAGCACCCAATCCTAACATAATAGCTAAAGTAGTGGTGGAAATAGGCTCTCTTGAGTTTGCAAATGTCGGGAAAAAGATCAGGCAACTAGAGTGTGTTGGTGACTTTAGAGATGTTCCCGACCGCTTCACCCCTTTCCATCAGAATCACCCAGGTATGATTAAGGGGCTGATGTCAAGAGGGGATAACATTTATCACTGTTGGGGATATCAGCAGGAAGAGAAGCAGCAGCATCTATAAAAGAAGAAGAATCATCCTCAGGGGCTCTTCTGAGACCCTGGGTGAGTTAACAGGTTTTATCAATCTACTGGGGAACCATCTGGGGGCATCATGTTTTGAATCAAGAATGCAAGCCAAGCCTTGTCCCCAGATTAGGACTGCATCTGGCCCGTTCCAGATATTGGTCAGTGGATCCTTCCACATGGCCAGAGGGTGGCTGGCATCAGCAGAAGGATGCCAGTGACGATCAGCCCTCTTTGTCAAGGGTTAGAAAATTCAGAACAATAAGAATTGATTTCTGAGGATAGCACATGTGAGATCTGAGGAATTCTGCCTGACCAACCAGGTTTTGAGAGTCTGGTGGGCACGCTAGACAATGCCTTGTCCTTGGGGATTGTAAGGAATACTTGTAGTGTGGGTGATGCCAAATTGCTGGAGAAATCTTTTTAGGCCTGTATTGATGTAAGCAGGGCCATTGTCTGTTTTTATATGCTAAGGTTCACCAAGAACAGAGAAACAGGTGAGAAAGTGAGAAATCACATCTTTAACTGCTTCACCCATGTGTGGGGAGGCAAAAATAAATCCACTGAAATTGTCAACAGTTACATGCAAATACTTCTGGCATCCAAATTCTGGGACATGAGTAACATCTGTTTGCCATACTTTATTAGGCAGCAGTCCCTTGGGGTTGACTCCTATATAGGGGGCTGGATGAGAAATCACACAAGATGGGCATTGTTTAACTATCTCTCTTGCCTGTTGTTGGGTAATTTTAAATTTGAGCCTAAGAGTACCTGCATTCAAGTGGTGAAGGGAGTGAGCTTGAAAATCACTCTGCAGGGGGTCCTGCAACACCAAAAAGACATTGCCAGTGGCTGCATCTGTCAAAGCATTTCCCTCAGTTAGAGGTCCAGGGAGCTCACCATGTGCTCTAATTTGCCCAATAAATATTGGGTGAGGGTGCTTTCTTAATATCTGCTGAATCCTGCCAAATAGGGGTGTTGCATTAGAGGAGGGCTTAATGAATGGGGCAGTGTCTAGTAGGGGAACGGATTTTGCAATATACATACTGTCAGTGTAAATATTCAAGGGACTCAAGGGGAAATCCTCCAATACTTTAAAAACAGCAAATAATTCCACCAACTGTGCAGAGGAATACTGTGTGGGAAAGGAAAAACTCTGTCCTTGAAAGGCATATGCTGTCACACCATTGGCTGAACCATCCATAAATACAGTGGGTGCATCAGGTATGGGGGAATGGGAAACTGCCTTTGGGAATTGAAAAGGATGAAAGGAAGCAAAGTGAAGTACAGGGTCATCAGGCATTTGATTATCAAGAAATCCCATGAATCCCAAGAGGGCAATGCCCCAACAATCCAAGGTCTGAAACAGAAACTGTGTCTGGTCTTGAGGATAGGGTGTTAATATAATATCAGGGTTTTTACCAAATATTTGACAGGATATTCATCGTCCACGCATAATGAGGGAGGATACAAGCTGGGGATAAGTAGGAAGCACGTTAACATGGCTAGCAGGCATATGGACCCAAAGGAGAGAATGTCCCTTTAACCAGCTAGAGTGAGTGTCAGGAACAGGCTGCCAAAAGACTCCTGTTGGTGCATGTGGGGTGGAGAGAATTACAAAGCTCAGTGGGTGGGCATAATTAATTTGAAAGGAAGCTTGGGAGGCAATGGCCTCTCTAACTAAAAGAAGAGCTTCAGAAGCTTCAGGGGTAAAGTGTCTCAGGGATGTCGGACTGCTATCTCCCTTTAAAATCTCATATAGGGGCAGCAAATCAGAAGTAGGGAGTTTGAGATAAGGCCGCAGCCATTGAATGTCTCCTAAGAGTTTCTGGAAATCATTAAGTGTGACAGGGCGGTCAGTGCACAGCTCAAGGCGTGGAACAAGGACCTGATTGGTATGGAGTTTTAAGCCAAGGTAATGAAAAGAGGCTGTTCTTTGAATCTTTTCAGAGGCCAGCTGGAGGCCAGCAGTGCTGAGGGCCTGAGAAAAATCCTGAAAGGAAGCATCCAACATCAGGGTATCTGGGGCAGCTAGGAGGAGATCATCCATATAATGAAGAAAATAAACTGAAGGTCACTTTCGTCTTACAGGGTTGATGGCTTGAGCCACAAATCTCTGACAGATGGTTGGGCTATTGGCGATGCCTTGAGGCAGGACCTGCCACTGATATCTCAGCATAGGTCCTTGAAAATTGATAGAGGGGAGGCTGAGTGCAAAATAGCTTCTATCTTCAGGATGGAGAGGAATGGTAAAGAAGCAATCTTTAAGATCAATAACCATCTTGCAGTATCCTTCAGGAATGGCAATGGGGAAAGGCATCCCAGATTGCAGGGCACCCAGGGGCTGCATTACTTTATTAATGGCCCTAAGGTCTTGCAGGAGGCGCCATTTTCCTGATTTTTGCCTTAATTACAAAAATTGGAGTATTCCAGGGGGAGATAGAGGGTTCTATATGGCCTGCATTGAGCTGCTCCTGTACCAGCAGCTCAGCAGCCTGCATTTTTTCCTGAGAGGCCACTGGTGAACCCAGATGGGTTCCTGGTTGAGCCAGGTAATTTTTTCCATATGGGGCACAGGAGGAGCAATGACCTCATCTGAAAATTTTCATAGCCCAGCCTGTGCCTGTCATTCTTTTCCTTGAGAGTAATGGGATCCTTGCGTCCTTGGAGATTTTTTCCTAACCCTTTCCTGGAATGTATCCCATTCGCAGCATCTGCTGGGTAACTGTCTCATTGGGGCTGCATAGAACAATCTGCATCTGGGAGAGGATGTCTCTTCCCCAGAGGTTGACTGGAAGGTCAGGGATTACATATGGTGTAATAGTACCTTGATTTCCTCCCTCATCGGTCCAAGTCAGGACTTTTGAAGACTCTAGGGTATTGGTAGAATGCCCTATTCCTTTTAGGTCAGTTATGGAAGGGGTGAGAGGCCAAGCAGAGGGCCAATATTTTTTAGAGATCACTGTGGCATCTGTGCTTGTGTCCAAAATTCCTTGAAAATTCTTCCCATCTAATTTGAGGGTAAGGATGTGCCGACTATGGGAAATGGGCTGAACCCAGTAAACATCTGAAGAGCCTACCTGGGCTTGTCCCCTAGGTTGATTAGACTGAGCGGGATGGTCGCTGGAAACTTTTGGGAGCAATATTAGTTGTGCTAGATGGGAGCCTGAGGGAATAGAAATTGGGCCTCCTGTGGATGAGACCAAGAGTCGAATTTCTCTGGAATAGTCACTGTCTATTATTCCTGGGTGGATTTGAATACCTTTCAAAGTTGAGGAGGCACATCCAAGAATGAGGGCATGGGTGCCAGGAGGGGGAGGCCCCCAGACACCGGTGGGAATTATCTGAGTACCCTCAAGGGGGTCTAATAATGTGTTGGAGGTGGAACAAAGGTCCAGGCCTGTACTGCCGGGGGTGGTGCACTGGAGGGATTGAATATTGGGTTTGGTTGGGGAGCAGCCTGCGAGGCCCCTTTTGGGTGCTCCTTGAGGTGTGGGGGCCAGGGGCTGGCACTGAGGGAAGTTTCCCAACTACAGAGGGAGGAGAGGGCGTTTCTAGCCGCCAATCTTAATGGGGCATTCACTAGTCCAATGGAATCCTGCACGCACCCGGGGCAGAGTGAATTGGGTAAGGGTCTATGGGTGACTCTTGGCGGGGTTCACGATTGGAGGGACTATGGTTTCCCATGGAGACTGTTTCTGGGGGCATTCTCTGGAAAAATGGCCAGGCTGTTTGCAGGTAAAGCAAAGGCGATTCTGCGAGGCACCACCAGGGGGGTGAAAATTGGTTGCCTTTAGGGCTGCCCCAATTGCCAGTCCAATAGCATGGGCAGAGCCGACCCCTGCACATAGACGAACATAATCAGAAAGGCTGGCTCTCTCCCAATGGGGGCGGAGGGCCTCTTGGCAAGCTGGGTTGGCATTCTCAAAAGCAAGGTGTTTTATGAAAGTACTTTCGTGTTCTCCGGAACCAAGCAGCCTCTCCGTCGCGTCATTAAGGCGGGACACGAATTCGCTGTAAGGTTCATCTGGTCCCTGTCTGACCCTTGCTAAGGAGATTGTGACAGACGCCTTTTAAGGAAGTTGCTTCCATGCCCTAAGGCCAGCCATTTGGATCTGTGCCAAAAGTCTGGGCGGAAAAGCCGCCTGAGTTTCATTTTTATCATAAGGTGCCCTGTGCCCAGAAATTTGCTAACAGTCCAGTTCCGGGAAGTAGGGTTCTCACTGTTATGATGGGCTAATTCCCGAGTTTTTTCTGAATAATCGGTCTTCCAAAGAACAAAATCTTCTCCTGAAAGGGTGGCACGGGCTACAAAATGCCAATCATTAGGGGTGAACCATGTCTCACTCTGGTTCTCAATCAGGGCTAGTCTGTATGGAGCCATAGGTCCGTATTGGGTGCAGGCGGTTTTGAGCCATTCAAGGAACCAGAGGTCCAATTTCTGGTAATGCCTCCCAGGGCCGGCAGTGATTTCCTCACCCCATCCTGCATCCAGACTGTCCTCCCTGCCCTCAGCTGGGTGTTCCTCCTCCCCCTCTAGGGGTGGTGTGGGATCCTCATCCTCAGATTGAGGGGATATTTGAGTTTGTCTGTGGGTGACAGGAAATGCTAGGCGGGTTTGAGTATTCCTTTTAAGTGAAGTAGTTTTGGCTTGCTTACTTTCTAGCACCAGATTGGATTACTCCTGATCTAGGGACCAGAGTTCCTTTAAGAGACTCAGGTGCTGGGGCGCGCTTCCAGGGCGGCTCGAAACTGGCAGATATTGCCCCGGAGATGTAAAGGGACCAGCATGGCAATAGGAAGGGAATCTTGATGTCCATCAAGAAGTGAACAACAAAATGGGTGTTTGGGGGAAGTTTTGTACTGCGGCGGTTGAGAAAATCTGGGTTGTGGATCTTTATTGAATGTAACAAAATTTACAGGAGGCCAGTCAGGGTTATGATAACATGTGGCCTCTTCTTTTAAGGTAATGGCATTGTTAGGCTCAAGAGGCTCTGGGTCACCAGGGTCTTTTAAAGATGGATAAAGCGCAGAAGGCACTGTCCCCTGTTCCATGTCCGACAATTCCTTCACTGAGGGTGGTCCTTGAGAGGAAGCCCTGGAGGGGGGTCTAGTCTGCTTCATAGCCTCCTCTGGTTGGGAAATAACTGACTGAATATCAGGGGTGTGGGTGTGGGATTGGACTTTTAAGATGTCATTAATCAAATTTCAATATGAAAATGTAATCACAGAAACATTTTCTGGGCCAAAAGATCAGTAATAGTCATTAAGACAATCCCCTACACAAGCCCATCTTTTTGCATCAATTGTCCCTTCTTGTGGAAACCATGGACAACAATCATCTAAGTGATTAAAGAAAATTTTTAGATCCTTTTTAGTAACCCGTATTCCTCTCGTCTTGAGTGCTTGTTTAATGCCCTTGACAAATTGTTCATGGGCTGAAATGCCCTGTCCCATGGTTCAGCAACTAACCCAGACAACCTTCGTCCCTATCACTCCTCTGTACCTCAATAGGCTTCTCTCCCAGCCAGGTGATCCTGGAGAGAATGATGAACAACAAGCTCTTGGACTTTCTACCCATAGGGACGTTCTTCTCTCGTGAAGGATGGTCGTGCCACACGTTGAGGCACCAGTTGCCCCGGCCCACGGGACATCAACACGGGAGACCACCTACGAGAGAGAATGAAGGGAAGGGAGACACAAAGGAAGGCAGCAGGTCAAATGATATTCTGATAGAGCTGCAATTTATTATGATTCTATCCATGCTTATATAGTACCAAAGCAGAATATGGGGAGTGGGTAGTCATCAAATACCTGCAGGAAGCTGGCCAGGGGAAGGAGGACATTGGCACGGTGACTGGTCTTGGTTTAGGGGAGGGTTGCTAGGTATCCTAACTGTAGAATGTTCTTGTTATTCTATTCTTTAGAGTTACCTTAGAGGGCTGCTAAGTAACCTGGCCACAGAATGTTCCTGTTATTCTATTCTTTATAGTTACTTCTTAGTTACTGTTAGGCAAACCAGAACATCTATTTTACATTGGGAGAACATCTACTTTACTCAGGATCGTGCTGGCTCAGTGGCTGGTTTCTCAGTAAGTTCCCATGGTAGCCTTTTGTTAGAGGCCTAGAGGCTCAAGCCAGGGTCTTGTTCCCTGACAGAATGAGGTTACCAGACCTACCTCATATGGTTATACCAGCCTGAATTGACACACCTTATGACTCGTTGCCCTTCTGGGGAATGTATGAAGGGAGTGGGAGTGGGGAGAATGAGGGAGGACTGGGAGGGATTGAGAAAATCAAAGGGAGAGAGAACAGGAGTATACATGGGAAAATATTTTTTAAATATATATTGAAAAATTGTGAATCGAATTGGACATCACTTTATATGCAATTGTAAGTGTATTTATACCCTGGAATAAAATTTCTGCTTGAAAAAAATCATTTTTATAATCAGACTGAGATTCTAGTATTCTGGTCTTTAAAAGAAATAAGGGAAACATTACCCTTTATAATAGCTGCAAATAGTATTAAATACCTTGGAGTAACTATAACCAAAGAAGTAACAGACCTATTTGACAAAAATTTTAAATCACTGAAGAAAGAAATTGAAGAGGATATCAAAAAATGGAAAGCTCTCCCATGTTCCTGGATTGGTAGGATCAACATAGTAAAAAAGGCAAGTCTACCAAAGGCAATCTACAGATTCAATGCACTGACCATTAAAATCCTAACACAATATTTCTTGGACCTTGAAAGAACAATACTCAATTTCATTTGGAATAACAGGAAAGCCAGGATTGCCAAAACAATTTATTCAACAAAAGAACCTCAGGACGTATCACCATCCCTCCTTTCAAGTTATAAGATAGAGTTACAGTAATAAAAACAGCCTGGTACTGGCATAAAAACAGACTTGTGGATCAATGGAATAGAATTGAGGATCCAGACATTAACCCAAAAACCTATGAACACCTGATCTTTGACAAAGAGTCCCAAAACATTCAATGGAAAAAAGATAGTATATTTAACAAATGGTGTTGGCATAGCTGGATGGAAGTGTGTACAAAAATGCAAATAGATCTGAGCCTGTCACCCTGCACAAAACTCAAATCTAAGTGGATCAAAGACCTCAACATAAACCCGGCAACATTGAACTTGATAGAAAAGAAAGTGGGAAATACACTTCTACGAATTGGCACAAGTGACCAGTTCCAAAATATAACACCAGTAGCACAGAAACTAAGACTAAAAATCAGTAGGTGTGATCTCCTGAAGCTAAGAAGCCTCTGTAAAGCCAAAGACACTGTCAATAGGACAAAACTATAGCCTACAGAATGGGAAAAGATTTTCACCAACCTTACAAGTGATAGAGGACTGATCTCTAAGACCTATAAAGAGCTCAAGAATCTAGAGCCCAAAACCTTGAATACCCAATCAAGAAATTGTGTTCAGATCTAAAACAGAAATTCTCAGCAGAGGAATTACAAACTGAAAAAGTGCTCGTCTTTAGCCATCAGAGAAATGCAAATCAAAACAACTTTGAGATACCACCTAACACCTGTTAGATTGGCTAAGCTAAAAGACACAGCTGACAGCCCATTTGGGAGAGGATGCAGAGCAAGGGGAACAGTATTCCATTGTTGGTGGGAGTGTAATCTTGTTCAGCCACTTTGGAATGCAATATGAACGTTTCTCAGAAAAGTGAGAAACAATCTCCCCAAGGATCAGCAATACCACTTCTGGGTGTATACCCTAAAGAGGCACATTCACACTCCAAAGGTATTAGCTCAACTATGTTCATAGCAGCATTATTTGTAATAGCAAGAACCTGGAAACACCCTAGATGTCCCTCAACTGAAGAATGGATTAACAAACTGTGGTCCATCTACACAATGGAATACTACTGAGCAGTAAGAAAAAAAATGATGTCCTAAAATTTGCAGGGATATGGATGGATTTGGAGAATATCCTACTTATTGAGGTGTCACAAACTCAGAAAGATAAGCAGGGGTGTACTCACTCTTTAGTGGTCTCTAAACAAACTAACAAGATAAAAGTCAAGCATTCCCTAGTTGCAAACCACAACCACTGAACAGCTTGGCATCAGAAACACCCTGGACTGACCCTTCAGAACTCACTACATCTATAGGAACACCTGACTCACTCTTGAGGGAGGAGGGACAAAACTGGATTTGCCAGGAGTGGAGACTGAACTAAGCATTATTGAATCAGTGGGACCATGGGACTGTCTGCAGCCTGCCCAGGGAGGGCATGGGGAGTTGTGGAGAAGAAAAAATGACCTGATGTGGCGGGAAGGGGAAGGGATCTTGTATAGGGATATACAGGGATAGAAAAAAAAATCAGAGGAAAAGCTGAACAGAAAGTAATTTTATGTGTAGCAAATTATTTGCATTATCCCCCTTGATAAGTCATGCTTATGATTTTTATTTTCTTTATTGTTATTGTTAACTTATCAGCATTTTTAATTAAATTTATTGTTTTTCTTGATAAATACAAAATTACAAAAAAGGGAAAAAAAAAACAAAAAAAAAGGTTTGATGTGTCTAACGGCTTCTTGTAAATTGCCTTTATTATATTGAGATATTTGCCATGTATTACTGATCTCTCCAAGACTTGTATTGTAAAGGATTGTTAGATTTTGATAAAGGCATTTCAGTGTCTAAGGATATAGTCACGTGGGTTTTTTTTCTACAGTTTGTTTAAAGGGTCGATATCATTGATGGTTTTGCATATGTTGATTCATAAAATTTTCAGGCAAATGGGTGGATATGGAGAATTTTCTCCTGTAGGAGGTATCACAATCCCAGAAAGAGAAGCAAGGGATGTACTCACTCATTAGTGGGCATTAAACAAAAAGCAAAGCATTCCTAAGCTAAAACCCACAACCATTGTACAGCGTCGGATCTGAAGCACCTTGCACCAGTACCTCGGAGCCCACTCCCTCCAGAGGACCACCTGACCCAGTCTTGATGTTGGGATGTTGAATGTATACTGTACTAAGGTACTTCAGGACCTTGGTACCTCCTGCCCTTTCTGGGGATTAGACAAGGAGAGAGTGAGAAGAGAGAGTAACTGGGAGGGGCAGGAGGGGGAAGGAAGTTTGAACATGGTGATACTCTGATAAAATAATGAGAAAAGAATTGAGAAAAAAATTAAAAATATATAATCATGAGGCCTTATTTTATGATCTGGCTGCTCATTTTCTTCATTCTAGACTCTAAAGAAGCCATAGCTGTCAACATTTGTTGATTAATTTGTCTATGATGAGTTTATTGCTGAGGAGAATCCTAGTCAACCTCACATTCCAACATCATTAGTTTTTCACTTTTAGAATGGACATTTTCTCATCAAGCATTGATCTTCATTAAGGGTTCACTGTTTCTAAAATTTTGGATGATCAGTGGTTTCAAGCAGCAATGTGGACTTTAAGATGCGCTTGCATAATCAGGAACAAACTGTGTAAAGGATGATAGTAACATATCCTAGCTGCTTCATCACTTCTAAATTGGAAAAAAATAGGCTAAATAAATTTAAGGCTAATTAAACTTGTGCCACCTGATTATACATATAATCATGTAGTGACTGTCATGCTTATATACAAAACTGACAATTGTAAAGACATCTGCATAAACATAAAGCACAGATACCAACCTTTATCTTGTTTTCAGTAAAAAATTTGGTCATCTGAAAGTACTAATGAAAATCCAATGTGCTTAGCAAAAGACACCTCTATGTCATTGTTATAACAGCATAAAAATATAAATTTGTCAAAGTGAGATAAATTATATTTTATTTGTTTAGCTACTAGAAAATAAACTATTGAAAAAAAAATTTTTCAGGAAAAGTTCTGTGAGAGCCAGACATAAATGTGGACACCTGTAAGTATGTTCTGAAAGACATGGTGTAATAAACACCTGCTAGTATTTGGTCTTGTGCTTTTAATACCATAAACACTAAGAAGACAAATTTCTGTTGTTTAAGCCTCTGCATTCTTAGGTTGGATTGTGGAGACCAGTGTACCAGCTTAATGTTCCTTCAAGTAAACACCAGGAGGGCCCTGTTGGACAGAGAAACAGATTTACTTCTTTTTATCCCTTTGTTCTGACACTGGGAAAGAAGGAGGGGCCATCATGAAAATCCTCATGACTTTTTGCTCCTCTGTTCTGAAGCAATAACCTATGCACTTGCATATTGCTCCCTTAGGGGATCCACCCTTGTTAGTCTGAGATAAAAGTAGTCATCTTGCAGTCACTGATCAGTCTCCTCAGGCTGCTTCCTCAAAATGAAGTTCCCTGTTCTTTTGGTTGTGTTGCTGTTGTTCAATGATTCCTGGTGAGGATAGTGAGAAAGGATGGGACCTGTGAGGTTTACATCTGTGATAGGGAGGACCTAAGGGAAAGAACCTGTACTATAACAAAAAAAATTTAGTTCACTTGTTTTGTTACAAAAAAATAATAGTATATAATTTTATATAATATAAATATCTTAGTTTAAATATATGTAAAAATAAATCAACTGTTTGTCCATGACTTTGTACTTCCTTCATCATTTCAGCTTCCAGAGGTGATATTGTGATGATCCAAACTCCACTTTGTCTATCAGCCTGGATGTAGAAGCCTCTATCTTTTGCAAGTCTAGTCAAAGTCTTGTACATAGTGATGGAATACCTATTTGGAATAGTACCTACAGAAGCCAGGCCACTCAATAAAGAACCTAATATACAAGGTTCATAATCGACTTTCTGGGATCCCAGACAAGTTCAGTGGCAGTGAGTCAAGGACAGATTTCACACTCAAGATCAGCAGAGTAGAGGTGGAGGATTAGGGAGTTTATTTCTGCTTCCAACATTCACATTTACCTTGCACAGTGATTCATAGTCTAACAAAAACATCCCTAACTGGGGTGGCCTAACTGCTAAAACTGTAACTTCACTGTGAGAATAAAGTGCCAAGGAACTGCCCCAACCCAAGTTTTTCAACAGGGGAGACCACTTAGGAGAGATAATGAAGGGAAGGGAGACACGAAGAAGGCAGCAGGACTAATGGGTGCCTGTTCGAGCTGCAATTTTATTCCTATTTCATACATGCTTATGTAGTTCTAAAGCAGAATATAGGCAGGATCAATCTTCAAACACCTGTAGGAAGCTGGCCAGGGGAAGTAGGATATTGGCAAGGTAAAAAGGTCTTGCTTCAGAGGAGGGTTGCTAGGTAACCTAACCATAGAATGTTCTTGTTATTCTATTCTTTAGAGCTATTTCTATGTTATGGGGAGGGCTACTAAGTAACCTAGCCACAGAATGTTCCTGTTATTCTATTCTTTAGAGCTACTTCTCTGTTACTGTTAAGTAAACCAGAACATCTATTTTACTTCAGGAGAACATCTATTTTTCTCGGGGTTGTGCCGGCTCAGTAGTTGGTTTCTCAGTAAGTTCCCACGGTAGCCCTTAGCTAGAGTTCTAGAGACTCAAGCCAGGGTCTTGGTCCCTGACAAGGAACCCCTTATTATTGGTTGCAGCCGAGGGCCTTGGAACATGACACCAAGGCTACATCTCATTTGTCATGCATTTCTAGCCTCAAGTGCAATAAAAATAAATATTGCTTTCTTCTCTGGAAAACTAGCACTTACCTTCTTACCAATCATAAATAATTGGTGAATAATTACTGAATGAAATCCTACTTTGATTCTACTTGTCAGCCTTTGTGACTCAAAGTTATCCATGAAAGCAGTCAGAAGCTGAGAAATATTTTTTTATTAAACTGTCTCCCTTATTATATTTCTTAATTAATGTTCTATTGCTGTAGAGACACCATATCCATGGCGACTCTTAAAAACAGAACATTCAACCAGTATTTGCTCACAGTTTTAGAGGAGTAGCCCATTGTTAGGGTAGGAAGAGTGGTCACATACAGGCAGATTAAGTGCTGGACTAGTAGCTGAGAATTTTATGTACAGATCTGCAAGCAGCAAATAGATTTATACATTTAGCCTGATTTGTGCTTTTGGAAATCTCAAATCCCAATTTCGGTGATAGTTTCTCACACAAGGCCATATTTTCTAATTGTTACTATTAGTGTCACTCTCCAATGACTAAATCAATGATCCTATGTGGCCATTCTCATTCAAACAACAACTTGATGCCATTATTTTATTTGTCACATTTTATGGTTTTTACTTAAGATCTATTTTATAAATGTAAATATTGTATATCCTGTTCCCATTTGTTATCAATTGATGTGAACTATATTCAATGAGTTTCACACTATGCTTTTACTCATGATCTATTTTCTTCATTCAAATGATCTTACTATTTGACTGCATAATTTAATTCAGTTACATACAGTTAGCAATTTGTAAGAACTTATATATTCTAGAATTTTCTGGTTGTTTTGCTTTTTTTATGTTTCAAATTTTTATGGATTGGTGTTTATATGTGTTAGGAAAATCTATTTTTATCTTTTACTGTTGTAAATTTTAATGAATTTAATGTAAGTGTATTTTTGTTCAATTACCTTTTGTTTACAATGAGTGGCTACTTTTTCTTTATTTCTGAAGCTTTTTCATTATTTCATGTTTTGTTTTGGAGGAAGTTCTTCGATATTATTTTCTTATAGAATTTTAGCTATATTACCCAATTATCTCCTTACTATTAGCTGTAAGAAAAATAATTTCAGTATGATAGTGGTCTTTTTATGTTTAGGTCTAAATTTTTTTAACTGGGAATTTTTTATGTATTTCATTAAACATTTCCATGTTTTTTTTTTTTTTTACTTTTCATTAAGCTTATTTGAGTGTCTTTGATCTTTCAGTATATGCATGTTCAGATATAATTTCACTCAGCTTGTTTTCTATGTCTTCATTTTTCTCTCATTCTTCTGAGTTCATATGTATGTATTCATTTAATTGTGTTTCATATAATGTCTATACTGTGCACATAAAAATATAATTTATAATATATATAATTTATTTAATCCTTTGGAAATTTGAAAAGCTAAATAATAATTTATTTTAATTTTACCCCTATTACCTTCTTTTCTCTCACTGAAACTCTATTCTTCACACTCCCCACCAAAACTAATGACTTTTTCATCTTTGCCTTAGCGAGCTTATTTTTGTTGGCTGGTATGAATACAAGTTTGGAGTTATTTACTGGAACCTCAGCTTAACAATTGCTCTAAGATTTTAATGTGCATCTTTTCCCAGCAATCAATAATTAATAGTCTTTCAGTGAATAAGGCAGTCAGTCACTTCTTTTATGAAAGTTGAAATGATGATACATCCAATCTTTTCCAGAATTTTCACTCGTAACCATGGCAATGACTTTAGGGGTGCACTATAGTGATCATGTTCAGAATGCACTGCTTCACAGGACTTTTTGCTATCCTCTGTTTCCTACATTCTTTCTACATCCTTTCCTGAGACATTTCTTAGGTCTCGTGCCATTAATGTAAATATCTCATTGAGAATATGTGAGTGTGAGTACTCCACTTATCTGTCACAATTTGAATAGCTATGAGGTTCTCCTGTAAGCACCACCCACTTACAAAAAACCCAAAAAACCTTACAAACATAAATATTTTTTATAGGCTCAGACAGAGATATTGCAAACTGTGCTGTTATTCTGCTATCTGTAAGTTTGCTTTGACTTGAATTTCATGTAAACAATTCTGAGTTCATTTGTTTTAATTTTATTTTTCATTTTTATTTATTCATCTCTCTTACTACATATCCCAATTTCATTTTCCTCTCCTTTCACTCATCCCATTTCCCATCCATACCTCCCTTCTCTCCTAGAGCCACAGCACCTTTGTTTCCTTTGGGGAAAAAAGCAGTCCATCTTGGGATATCTACTGAATATGGTATAACAGGATGCAAAATACTGGTGACAAACTTTGTATCATGGCTGGACATGGCAACACCAGTAAGAGAACAAATATCCCAAGTGAAGGGAAAATAATCAGAGATACCACCAAACCCACAGTTAGGAGTATGACAAAAACCTAAATGTCAACAAGCACAACATGCAGAGGACCTAGCAGATTTATGTTGGCTCTGGGATTGCTGCTTCAGTGTTTGTGACCCCTCATGAGCCCTGTTTTCTGTTCAAATCTTTGACCTCTCTGGATTCTCCTCCTCCTCTTCCTTTTCCTCTTCCTTTTCCTCTTCCTTTTCCTCTTCTTCTTCTTCTTCTTCTTCTTCTTCTTCTTCTTCTTCTTCTCCTTCTTCTTCTCCTTCTCCTCCTCCTTCTTCTTCTTCTTCTTCAGTATTCTTCCAGTTTATTTGGTTTAAATATTCAAAGTGTCAGGTGTGCAGAATGTCAGCATCACTGCTCTTCCTCTGAGTTTTCTGTTTCCCCCTTTGTTGGTTACCTGATGAAATGTTGACATTTAAGGGACATCTGAACAGACTTTCCTTTATACAAGTTGGGCAATGTGTTCATTGTGATGCAGTTCTTTCACAAAGATGAATCTGTCTGAAATCACAACATCTCATATTTTTTGTCTTTGTGAATAGTTACATGGAAACTTTACTGTTTCTTACAGTAAATTCTTGTAAATATTTGATTACCTAAGGATTCCATAAAGTATCTCACCATATACTCCAATAATAATAATTATGCAATTTTAGCTTGATGGATTAAAAAAGTGCAAGGCCTCACTATTGTAGGCTTAATTCTTTTACATGGCGAAACAAAGTGTAAATTCCATAGACCCATCCAATCCAAGAAGAATTTCAGAGGAGTAGATGGTGAAATGTTCCTTTTTTCCAGATTGTATATATAGTAAATTATATCTTGCATATCTTAACACTGAGAATTTCCAAAAATTCAGATTAGGCACCCCATACCTAATACATAACATTGCTTGATGTGTCACATTACCTAAAAGGCCTGATTATGATTCAGCCTAAATCAGCAAAGGACAATTCAGCAGGTTCAAGTTTTGAGTATGTAGCATTACACTTGAGTCATTAATTAGACTAGTGTCTATATTTAAAGTAAGGATAATGTCTTGATTAATTCTCACTATGTGAAATTCCTTAGTAGATGAACAGCGGAATTCTCTGAGGAAGCCCCTCTTCTATGGCACTACCTACAGGCTGACAAGAAAGCAATATATCCAGAGGATGAAGGAATACTAGGAAAGTTGTTCTTGTCCTCTCTACTATGTACACTGGGCTATTTCATGGATAAGTGTTGGGGAATGATCATTTTCACAAAATCAATTATGTTAACCAGTGAGCATGTCCTTTTTTGTTTTTAATTTAGTATGGTCTTTGATTTACTGTTTTCTGAATGTAAAAGCAAAAAAAAAAAAAATTAAGGGTGACAGAAATGCCTTAACAGGTAAAACCCTTGCCATGGAGCTAGACAATTTAAGGTCAATCCAGTGACCTACAGGATAAAAAGAAAGCACTGTTTCCAGAACATACATTGTTCTCTGACTTTTACACACACACACAAATATACACACATGCACATGCACACACAAAATATAAAGAAATAAAATTAAACGAAACATTTTAATTACCATTCATTAGTTCACTGTTGCCTTCTTGGTTTCTTTTTTAGTGAACTGTTTCAGTGATTTGTCATGAGAATAGAAAGATAATAATGTATGACTGTTATGATTTAATGTTATGGAGAGAAAAATCATTTCAATCATAAATCAACAGGATACTCTCAATGGGAAAGCAGGTCTGGTTAAAAAATTAGAAGATACAAAAATATGCATAATAGTTTTAGTAGGAAAACAGAGGTAATTTACTTTTAGTGACTGCCTGTCCTAAAAAAGAACAAACCTACCAGAGAGATTCTGCCTTCAGTTATGGTATAAGAAACAAGATATGAAGGCTCCTCGTTACTTTTTGTAAAATAATTGAGGAGAAGAACCCGATACTTTCCGTCAATAAACAGAGCACAAAAGAATAAACAAATAGAAAGCATGCTTGAGAGCATCATTGAAATATAGTGGAATATTATGGAATACTACATAACCATAAGAAGCAAATGGTCTTGTAAATCTATGCATAAAACTCCCAGTGTGGATTGTTGCAGTGAAATGCTTGGCCACATTTCATCTCTAGGGGGAAG
>PVIH01025477.1:0-20615 GCA_004025045.1 Sigmodon hispidus
GGTAAAATACCAGACACAGGAGTGAGAATATTTTTTATGTTTCTAAAGAATAACAATTTATGTTTTGTAGTTCTGCAGAAAGAGTAGTCTAAGATTAAAGTGCCTGCAGAATTAGTATCCAGGGAGGACTGTTCTCTGCCTCAAAGATTGCACTTTGCTGTTCATCCCTGAGAGCCAGGTGTCCTGTGTTCTCACAGATACACAATAGCATTCACGAGGGCACAGCCTTATGTCTCAATATCTCTGTTCCCACATTTTAAAACACTCTTGCTTAGGGGATTAAGTTTCAACATGAATGTGGGAGGGAGAGGGACATTTAAGACATTTCAGACAGATCTGCCTCATACAAATATAGGTTGAGCAGGAAGATGCTAGTATCAATGATATAGCTAGAGAAAGCAGGGGAGAAGGCAGAGCAGTGTTGGCACAAGCCTCTAATTCTAGCACTCAGGAGGCAGAGGCAGGTGCATCTCTGTGAGTTTGAGGCCAACCTGGTCTACAGAGCTAGTTCCAGGACAGCTAGGGCTACACAGAGAACACAGGCCAGAATGAACCAAAAGGCCTAGAAACACTCACAAGATTCTCAGTAAATGTCCTCCTTTCTTTTAAAATTAATTCTTATTTATTCTTTGAGAATTTCATGCATGTACATTTATATTCACCCGCTACTTGCTGATGTTATCAGCATGTTGTCTAATTTTGTGTATGAACCAGTAATATTTTTATGTTTTCATGAACTGCTAAACTGAAATACTCTGTGAACAGGTGTGATGATGTCAAACTGCAGAAATTCATCACCTTTAGTAACAAACCCTTTGGCAAAGTCTACACTTGTAAATTACATCAGTCATGCTTTCTCTAACCTCATGGCATGTCCTTAGTGACAGCATTAACTAACCATGCTGGGCACTCCCCATGGACCTTCATTTTTCCTAGCATATTTCTTCTATTTTCATGTATTTTTCCCTTTTAAACAACACACTGAGCCAAATTAGGGCGCCTGAATGTGTGTGTGTTTGTGTGTGTGTGTGTGTGTGTGTGTGTGTGTGTGTGTGTGTGTGTGTGTGTGTGTGTAGGTGTTATTTAGAATCATTTGCAATTGACCCATACAATTTACCTTCCACTTGAGAAGCCAAAATGACTCCCCACCCAACAGTCATTAACTGCCAATATACTCCTCAGCTAGGGGTGAGCACTCATGTGCCTTTTCCCTGTCCATGATGGGAATATCCACGTCTCATCACAGGAGTTTCTCTATAGTAAGTCACTTTTGTCTAACATGTTTTTCCTTTTCCTCATCTGCCACCTCCCTGATTGCCTGATTGTGACTTTTCATTTCTTAGCACAAATACTGCCTCAACTGGCTGTATTTGGTCGTGTTTTTGTTTTGTTTTGTTTTGTTTCACAGTGCAGGGATTGAAAGAAGGGTCTCCTACATGCTAGGCAAGCATCCTATCAGTGGCCTGTCTCTCCAGTCCTTTTGTGTTATGTTCATTTTAAGTCAGTCTTGTGAAATGGACCAGGCTGACCTCGAACTCCATCTGTAGCCGATACTTGGCCTTTTGAGTTTGCATCTCTCTGATGTCTTCTATTTCAGAATTTCGTAGAACAAGTTGGCCTGCTCCAAAATACCACGTCTGACCTCTACTCAGCGTTTACTCATCAAGTGAAAGCTATCTCACCTTCCCTGACTAAATGACCTTATTTTGAATTATCTGAGTTCTGAATATTAACCCCGTTAGATGAATAGCTAAATGATATGTTTTCTTTCACTTTGTAGGCTGTCTCCTTACTCTGTAGATTATTTCTTTTGCTATGCAAATATTTTCATTTATTTGTATTTTAAGTTATACTTACTCTGTGTAGCCCTGGCTGTCCCGGAAGTCACTCTGTAGTTAAGGCTGGCTTCAGTCTGCCTCCTGAGTGCTGGAATTAAAGGTTTGCACCACCACAGCCTGGCACATTCACTTATTTTGTGAGTGGGATGCACATGTGCCACATTGTGTGTGCCAGGGCTGTGTGTGGAGGTCAGAGGACAGTTTGCAGGAGTCTGTTCTCTCCTTCCACCATGCAGGTCCAGGAGATCAAACTCGGGCTCTCAGACTTGGCAGCAAGCGCCTTTTCCTGCTGAGCCCTTTTGCCAGCCCCAAGAAGCTTTCTAGTTTGACGTAGTCCCATGTTTTCTATTTTTGTAGGACTCCTGTCATTTTGGATTTCTAACCTCAAATTATTATTCTATAATAACTTAAGTGTCTCCTTTAAAGTTTTCTCTAGTATTTTCAGAGCTTGAGGTCTTTTTTTTGTTTGTTTTTAAAAAAAAACTTATTATTTGGTGATTTTATATCATACAACCCATCAAACTCAGTTATCAGTCCTCTCAGTTTCATACCCACTCTTATGATCTCCTCATATACAAAAAAGCCCATTCATGCTGCTCACTTACTGGAGCATAATTAAACTCCCTGTGGCTAGCTCCTTAAAGAAAACAAGTCCTTCCTCACCCACACCCCTGCCAGAGGCCATCAATGCAGATGTGAGGGAGGCACTGTGTCATTTAGTTATGTTCTAGCCTTGAGTTCTTGTATACAATGACATTTTTTTTTTAAAAGTCCACCAGTGAGTGAGTATGTCCTCTGCTTATCTTTCTGGGTTTGTGATACCTCACTCAGGAGGATATTTCTTCATATCCATCCATTTGCCTGCAAATTTTAGGATATCATTTTTTCTTACTGCTGAGTAGTACTCCATTGTGTAGATGTACCACAGTTTGTTAATCCATTCTTCAGTTGAGGGGCACCTAGATTGTTTCCAGGTTCTTGCTATTACAAATAATGCTGCTATGAGCATAGTTGAGCTAATGCTTTTGGGGTATGAATGTGTGTCTTTAAGGAATATGCCTAAAAGTGGTATTGCTGAATCCTTGGGAGGATTGACCCTAGTTTTCTGAGAAACTGCCATATTGCATTCCAGAGTGGCTGAACAAGTTTACACTCCCACCAACAATGGAGGAGTGTTCCCCTCGCTCTGCATCCTTTCCAGCATAGGCTGTCATCTGTGTTTTTAATCTTAGCTATTCTGACAGGTGTGAGGTGGTATCTCAAAGTTGTTTTGATTTGCATTTCTCTGATGGCTAAAAAGTTGTTGAGCACTGTTTCATGTGCCTTTCAGCCATTTGTAGTTCTTCCACTGAGAATTCCCTTTTTAGTTTTGAACCCATTTTTAATTGGGTTATTTAGGGTTTCTTGAGTTCTCTATATATTTTAGAGATCAATCCTTTGCCACTTCTAGGGTTGGTGAAAATCTTATCCCATTCTGTAGGCTGTCGTTTTGTCTTATTGACTGTGTCCTTGGCTTTACAGAAGCTTCTTAGTTTCAGGAGGTCCCCTTTATAGATTGTTGTTGTTAGTGTCTGTGCTACTGGTGTTATATTTAGGAAGAGGTCACCTGTGCCAATGTGTTGGAGAATATTTCCCAATTTCTTTTCTATCAAATTCAGTATAGCTGGGTTTATGTTGAGGTCTTTGATCAGCTTTGATTTGAGTTTTGTGAAGGGTGATAAGTTTGGATCTATCTCCATTTTTCTACACACTACTATCCAGTTATGCCAACACCATTTGTTGAAGATGCTATCTTTTTTCCATTGAATGTTTTTTGCCTCTTTGCCAAAAATCAGGTGTTCAAAGGTGTGTGGATTAATGTTGGGGTCTTCAATTTGATTCCATTGAGCCACAAGTCTGTTTTTATGCTAGTTCCAAGCTGTAGCTCTATAGTATAATTTGATGGTGATACCTCCTGAGGTTCTTTTGTTCAGAAAAATTGTTTTGGCAATCTTGGCTTTCCTGTTATTCCAAATGAAATTGAACATTGTTCTTTCAATGTTTGTAAAAAACTGTGTTGGGATTTTGATGGGAATTGCATTGAATCTGTAGATTGCTTTTGGTAAGATTGCCATTTTTCACTATGTTGATCCTACCTATCCAGGAACATGGGAGAGCTTTCCATTTTCTTATATTCTCTTCAATTTCTTTCTTCAGAGATTTAAAGTTTTTGCCAAACAGATGTGACATCTTTGGTTATAGTTACATCAAGGTATTTAATACTATTTGCAGCTATTATAAAAGGTGATGTTTCCCTTATTTCTTTTTCAGCCTTTTTATCATTAGTGTATAGGAGGGCTACTGAATTCTTTGAGTTAATCGTGTATTCTGCTACATTGCTGAAGGTGTTTATCAGCTGTAGAAGTTCCCTGGTAGAATTTTGTGGATCACTTATGTATACTATCATATCATCTGCAAATAGAAACAGTTTCACTTCTTCTTTTTCAATTTGTATCCCCTTAATCTTCTTTTGTTCTCTTATTGCTTTAGCTAAAACTTTGACAACTATGTTGAATAGATAAGGGGAAAGGGGACAGCCTTGTCTAGTCACTGATTTTAGTGGGATTGCTTTGAGTTTTTCTCCATTTAGTTTGATGTTGGCCATTGGCTTTTGTAAGTTGCCTTTATTATATTTAGGTGTTTTCCCTGTATTCCTGATCTCTCCAGGGCTTTAGTCATAAAGGAGTGTTGGATTTTGTCAAAGGCTTTTTCAGCATCTAAGGAGATGATCATTTTTTTTCTTCAATTTGTTTATATGATGGATGACAGTTATAGTTTTCCATATGGGGAACCATCCTGCATTTCTGGGATGAAGCCTACTGATCGTGGTGAATGACTTTTTTTTTTATGTTGTTGAATTCAGTTTGCCAGATTTTTTTTGACTAGTATGCATCAATGTTCATGAGGAAGATTGGTCTGTAATTGTCTTTCTTTGTTGCATCTTTGAGTGGCTGTGTTATCAGGGTGATTGTGGCCTCAGAAAAAGAGTTTGGCAGAGTTCCTTCAGTTTCTGCTGTATGGAACAGTTTGTTGCGTATTGGGTGAAAGTGGAGTATTGAAGTCTCCCACAATTAGAGTGTGACATTTGATGTGGGGTTTAAGCTTCAGTAGTGTTTCTTTTACATATGAAGGTATATTAGGGGCATAAATATTTCAGACTGAAATCTCATCTTGATCAATTTTTCCTGAGATGAATAAGTGATATTCATCCTGGTCTCTTTTGATTGATTTTAGTTTGAAGTCTACTTTGTTAGATAGTAGGATGGCAACACCAGTTTGTTTCTTGGGACCCTTTGATTGGAAAATCTTTTCCCAACCCTTTACTCTTAGCCTGTGTCTGTCTTTGGAGTTGAGGTGTATTTCTTGTATGTAGCAAGAGGATGGCTTCTGTTTTTGTATCTAACATGTTAGGGTGTGTCTTTTTTAGGTGAATTGAGTACATTGATATTAAGGGATATTAATGACTACTGGTTGTTATTTCATGTTATTTTGGGGGGTAGCTTGTGTGTGTTTCCTTTCTTTGGGCTTTTCTTCTCTGAGATTAACCATTGTTTGTGGTTTCATGGGTGTATCTAGGTTCCTTAGGTTGGAGTTTTTCTCTAGTGCTTTCTGTAGGGCTGTATTTGTGGGTAGGCATTGTTTAAATCTGATTTTGTTGTGAAATATGTTGTTTACTCCATATATGGTGATTGGTAGTTTTGCTGGTTATAGTAGTCTGGGTTGTCAGCCATGCTCTTTTAGTGTCTCTATAACTTCTAACCAGGACCTTCTTGCTTTTATTGTTTCCATTTAGTAGTCTGGTGTTATTCAGATGGGTTCTTCCTTTATAGATATTTGGTCTTTTCTTTTGCAGCTTTTAAAATTTTTCTTTGTTCTATATGTTTTGTGGCTTGATTATTATGTGACAAGCAGACTTTTTTTTGAGGGGTCTAATCTATTTGGTGTTCTGTATGCTTCTTGTATCTTTATAGGCATTTTCTTCTTTAGGTGGGGAAAGTTTTCTTCTATGATTTTATTGAATATATTATTGGTGCCTTTGAGCTGGTCTTCTCCTCCTCCTCCTCTTCCTCCTCCTTCTTCTTCTTCCAATTATTCTCAGATTTGCTCTTTTCATGGTGTCCCAAATTTCCTGGACATCTTGTGTTATGGTTTTTTTGTTTGTTTGTTTGTTTTAGTGTTTTCTTTGACTGATGTGTCTGTTTCCAAGTTTGTATCTTCCACTCCAAAGATTCTGTCTTTCATCTCTTGAATTCTGTTGCTTATGCTTGTGTCTGTAGTTCCAGTTCGTTTCTTCAGATTTTCTATTTTCACCTTTGCCTCATTTTGTGCCTTCTGTATTGTTTCTATTTCAATTTTTAGTTCCTTGAATGTTTCTTTCACTTGTTGGTTTTCCTTTTCTTGATTTTCTTTCATGGATATGTTAATCTCTTCTAATTTTTTGTTTGTTTGTTTTTTTTCCTTCTTTAAGGGATTTTTTTTTGTATCTTCTTTTAAGGCTTCTATAATCTTCATAAAGGTGTTTTTGATGTTGTTTCCTTCTGTTTTCTCTTCATTGCTCTGTTCAGGTCTTGGTGTTGTAGAACCGTAAGTTTCTTCTGGTGTTGCTTTGTTGTTCTTTATATTGTTATACATATTCTTGCACTAGCCATCTGCCCATTGCTTCCTTGGTTCACTCTTAGTCAGTTCTTAGTCAGTTGTGGGTCCAGGAGTTGTGTGTCTCCAAATTGCTTTGGATATGGTGTCTGCACTATCTCTTACTCTGGCCTGAACATGAGATCCACACTATCTCTTACTCTGCTCTGGATATGCAGTCTGCACTATTGGAAGATGTCCATGTGTGATTATGCAGCTTGCTTTGGGGGCAGGGTTTGACTGTGGGATGTCTCTCTTCTTGTGTGTTTCTGGGGGATTTCTGGGGCAGGGTTCTCCCAGCTTTGTTTGGTTTAGGACAGGACCGGGTGTCTGGACAGAGTTGGGGCTGTGTCCCCCGCTTCTGAGAGGAGGTCTCTGGGTGACCTAGGAGTTGGAATTTTCTTACCTCTTACTCTGCTATGTACATGGGGTCTGTGTGATTGCACAACTCTGCTTTTTGAATTGAATCAAATGGACTTTGAATTAGTTTACTAATGCTTCCTGCTTTATAACCATTTATTCCTAATTTATTTTCATCAGTATAAAATGTAAGAGACTCAGAAATAGGTGCTCCTTTCACTATGCACAGAAGAATCCATTCGGTTCTTTTTACAAATTGGTGTTGCTTATTTTTTGGATATTGATGGTTTACTTTTTCTTAAGAATTATTACAAGCTCTTTCCAATCTTCATTAATTACTCACAATTGCACAATTTCAGCATTAATATAGGGTACTATAATCTCAGCTAGATCCATTTCTGATATATTTCAATCTTATTTCTTTCCTTTATGATTAATTCAAAACCTTTTTCTACATAGGTCTTGAACTTTTTACTTTGCTGTGAGTTAGGAAAATCCATTCTAAAATATTCTCCTCCATCTGCATAGTGAGTCCAGTAGGGGACTGATTGGAAGGTACAGTTACTAAAATATATTTATTTTGAGATCTAATTGCTATATATAGGCCTTTTGTAATTTTTGTTCTACTTGGGCTAATTCCTTTTCAGCCACAGCTGTAATGTCTTGAACAGTTTAAATCTGAGTCACCTTGCAAATTTGATACAAATTACTTAACTCTTGAGTAGACAATTCACTGGTAAGCCAACTAATATCATCCAATAGTTTTTGAAAATTATTAAGAGTGTGCAACTGATCTCTTTTAATCTGTACCTTTTGAGGCTGAATTCTCTGTTTACCTAATTTAAAATTAAATAATTAAAAGAAACTTTCTCTTTGGATTTTTCAGAAGAAATTTGTAATCCCCAACAGGATAAACTTTTTTTGTACCTCATTAAACATTTTTTTCTAAAATATTTGTATCAGAAGCAGCCAACAATACATCACTTATAAAATGATAAATAATATATTGGGGAATTTGTTTATGAGCCATTTCCAGTGGCTGATATACAAAATATTAACGTAAAGTTGGACTATTTAATATTCCTTGGGAAAAGACATTCTAATAATATCATTTTACTGACTGGGCATTATTATAATTAGAAACTGTAAAAGCAGTTTCACTATCTTGTTCTTGTAAAGGAATAGTAATGAAGAAATCTTGCAAATCAATAACTATAATAGGTCAATCTTTAGGTAATAAAGAAGGTAAAGGAATTTCAGAATGTAAAAGTCCTATAGGTTGAATTATCTTATTTATAGCTTTTAAGTCTATTAACATTCTCCATTTTCCAGATTTCATTTTCATTACAAACAGAATTCCAAGGCCTAGTAGTTTGCTCAAAGAGTTTAGCATCTAACTCTTCCTGTACTAATTGTTCAGGTGCCTGCAGTTTTTTTTTTTTTTTGTTAAGGGCCATTGCTCCACCCATACAGGTTTATTAGTCATTTTAAAGGCAGAGCAACTAGGTTTCTGGAAGTGGCCCTTATCATAAATTTGGATAGGCAATTTATATTTTATTATGTTGATAGATAACGTGTAGAGCCTCTGATTATCCTTGACAGTTTTTTTTTAAATACCTTTTCCAGGAACATATCATATTTTTATCATCTCTGAAATTGTAGGAATATTAATTTGAGCCCTCCCTTGTTGTAACAAATCTCTCCTTTATAAATTCATGGTTATATCAGATACATACGGCTTTACCATCCTATTTGTTCCTTAGGCCCTACATATTTAATCCTCTTTATGTTTTGTTTAATCTGAAATAAGGTTTCAATGCTTAAATATTGAGTGAAAACTTTTTTGTAAAGGCCAGTTAGGATTTTAAAGTTTTTGAGAAATCATAGCTACATCAGCTTTGGTGTCTAGTAGACCTGAAAACTCAATGCCATTTACTTGTAATTTTAGCTTTAGACTTTCATCATTAATAACATTTTGTCAAATTATTCTTTTTAGTACTTCCAAAGGCTCCTGTCTTATAATTTGAGTTTCATTACCTTTAAAATATGGGAGAAATAACAGTTGAGCAACTTTACCACCAGCATTTATTTACATAGTTCTTTCACATAAGCTATTCATAAAAGCATTAAAAACAATCTCTGTAGGATTTTAAGAGGTAACTGTGCCTCGCCAAATCCCAACCAGCAGGAAAAGACACAGCACTAGGATTCTTCTGTGGTAATTGACCAGGTCCTTTTTATTGATACAGATACTTCTTGCAGCAGTAGCCCCAGCTCCCAACCTGTGCAGGCAGTTTTAAGCTCAAGTCCTTCACTCAGCTAATGCCGCGTGGACTTCCACCATAGGGCCACGCACACGGAAGCAAGCTAGTCAATTCAGCAGATAGTTAATTATTACTAGAAGCATTCGCCATCAGGAAGGCGGGGGACAGGAGCCAGCGCCATCTTTAAGGTGCAGCAGCTCCCAACAGCTCCCCCTTTTTGTTTTAATAAGACACAGGTAGGGCAGTGGTCCATTCTCTGCTGTGCAAGTGGAACATAATCCTAAGAGTATCGTTGAGGTGTCCCCCTAGACATCCCAGGACCTGTCCATACCCTAGTTTTCGCAGAGGTGGGAGGTTTAGGGCAATACCCACATGCAAATGGACGTGCTCCTCTCAAACTCCTAAAAACATGGCTAGGTAGTTTGACTGCACAACTTAGTGTCGCAACCTGCGTCTCTGCTGTAGGGAGCTAATCATTTAGTTCTCAAGGCGGCAAGCCACACTTGAGGAGATTGGCCAGCTTCTAAGGCTGAGAAAGCTTGAATCAACATCGTGCTCCGTCTTTGTGAAACCCTAATACGGCAAATGCACCACAGGCATAGCAGGAATGTTAGAATCATGAGTCCACCGGCTGCACCTATTCCCGCCCACTCTTTCAGATGATCCATGGTGGCAGCGAACCACGAAGTCAGCCCTTCAGCTAGTCCGGCATCCATCCTCGTGGAGTTTATCGCCACAATGGCCGTTCTTAGGTCCTCCATCAGCATCTCGAACTCTGCGGTCCAATTACCTGTAAGATAACTGGATAGTCGTTTAGACAAATCTGCTGCATGGGTAAAATCCTCATACTGGATACTAGTCACACATAGTCCTGAAAATTTCCATTCACACCCAAGCTGTACAAGTTGCCAAAGAACATCAATCTGTTCTTGGACCAAATCAATCCTCTGGTTCACTACCATGAGGCCTCCTTTTATTTGGGCATTAATGCCTTGCTGTACGTCCAATGCTTGAGCAGCATCGCTTGAAAGCTCATTAAGCGCTTGGGCAGTTTGCACAGTACGGCTCATTGCTACAGCAGCAGCGGCAGCCCCCACCGCCGCCAGGGAAATGGCTGTCACAACAACCGCAGTAATCCCAAAATCTCTCTTAGGTCTAAAATGAGTCATAGCATTTGGTGTATCAACAGGCAGAGGTACCCAACGGGGCAAGGGGGTGATCATGGCATATGTAAATTTGGTAGCATCCCAACATTGGGCATAAGCACAAGTACTATTAGAACATTGCTTGGGTTCCAATTTACTCACCACAAATATAAAAGGAGGGAAAACACACACTGGGGTGGACTCAATACTAAAATTTCTCAACGACTTGGCCCCCTGGCCCTTACAGGGCACTTTGGAACCCAGGGTAGGACCTTTTGCATCCCAGCTACCCCAAGGCTGGGAGGTATTCCATGTATACTTACTAACCCCGTGAGCTCCTCCAGCGATCATGGCCAGGGGTTCTGCATTCAAACAGCTACCATTAAGTCCACACAGTAGCCAGTTATCAAAGGGATTAGAAACATGAGCTTGAGAGGAATTTTGATTAGTATAATTCCACATTAGTTGCATTAAACGCCGTGGAAATTCCTGGAGAAAATGAAAAATATCCTGCTCTGTCAGCCCAAACCACAGCATGGGACTGACATCCAGTCCATGGCCAGAATCCTCCCCAATTTATTCCCTGGCAATAAGGAGCCCATTCCAGTTGAGGGGGAGGTATCTGTTCCATCCCTTTAGCTGGCCACCACCCAGAGAGCCAGGTGGCCTTAACAGTGCGACAAGGTCCACCAGAATTTTTAGGCAAGTCAAACCATCCTGCAGTTTGATTATACAGCAAGATGCATGGGGAAAGATTTGACCTATTCTTCGCTATCTGAAAACATAAGCTTCCTTCTAAATAAAAAGATCTACTTTCAGCTATTGGGGCCGTCTCACCATCCAAGGGTAAATAGGCAATTCCAAAGCTTCTGTTGGCACTAAACAATCGGGGGAACACTCTAGCGTCATGGCGGACTGGCATCGGTCTCGGAAATACTGACAGGATTCCCCATCTCAGGTCTGCCATTCCTCGGTGTAGAGTCTGAAGAATCAGCATCATCTTTATCATGTACTGCATCGCCGGCAACATCTTGTTCCTCTTGGATCTGCACTCTTCTTACCAGATGCTCTGGAACCCAAATGGGATCTTGGTGATCCTGTGGGAACACACAAACAGATCCTCTCGCCCAGACCAAAACTGCCTTGTTTGTTACTCTGCCTTGTTCTCCTTCTCGGGGAACTAGATGTCTATCGGCTGCTGAATGGCCTTGACAATCCAAATTTAAAAAATTTAAGGTAAAAAGAGCAAGGGAAAGTCTCTCTTTAGGGGTGCGGCTGTGGCCTATTCCCCCTTTTTGTTTTAATAAACATTCTTTGAGCGTCTGATGGGCCCTTTCCACAATGCCCTGTCCTTGCGGATTATAAGGCAGCCCATGGTTCAACTGAACTTCCATCTGTTTGCAAAAGCTGGCAAACTGGTGCCCTGCATATGCAGGTCCATTATCAGTCTTTAATTGTTGAGGCTTTCCCCAAGCTGCCCATGCTTCCAGGCAATGGGCTATGACATGGCGTCCCTTTTTGCTTGACATGGCAGAGGCATATATAATGCCAGAGCAGGTATCTACAGAAACATGAACATATTTAAGTGTCCCAAATTCAGCAAAATGAGTAACATCCATCTGCCATACCCTTAAAGGCAATATGCCCCTTGGGTTAACTCCAAAAGAGGGTTGAGGGCGAAACTGTGCACAACTGCTACAGTCAAGCATAATTTGTCTGGCCTCCATTCTAGAAAGCTTAAATTTTTTCTGCAAGGGTTTTTGCATTAACATGAAACTGTTCATGAAAGCATTTTGCCATCTGAATAGGCTGAACAAGAAACATATGCATTGGGCGTGTAGCAAGGTCAACTATAGCATTACCTTCAGCTAGAGGTCCAGGCAAGCCTGTATGTGCTCTAATATGGCAGGGATAAAATGGACAATCACGTCCTATTATAAGCTTTTGAAGCTGCTCGAATAGAGCTGCCACGGTGCTGGAGGCCTTTATCGGTCCAGCCACTTCAAGAATCTTCAAAGTATTCACTACATAATTAGAGTCAGAAAGTAAATTAAAGGCAAAAGGACATTGCTTTAACACTTCAATCACAATTTGTAACTCGGTTACTTGTGGAGTGCCAGGCTCAAATTGCCTGCGTTGCACCTGCTGACCCTGTTTTAGAAACGCACCTACACCTGTCTTGGAGCCATCTGTGAACACATTCAATGCCTGTGAAATTGGCTGAACTCTGGTAATTTTTGGAAACACCACTGGGTGGCGCTTGAAAAAGGTCATGAGGGAGTCAGCTGGGAAGTAATTATCAATGTTACCTGGGAAGGTGCATCTCAAAATTGCCCATTCATCTATGGCTGCACACAACACTGATACTTGCTCTGCAGTAAAAGGCACTACTATCGTTGTTGGATAGTGGCCAAAATATTGCAAAGTCTGTTGCAATCCCAATTCTGCAAGCAGTGCAACTGCTGTGGGGTAATGCTCTATACTTTTGCTAGGCGAGACCCTAGGATGAATCCAGAGCAGCGGTCCGTCCTGCCACAATACTCCAGTAGGCTGTCTGTAAGTATCCAATATACATAATTGAAATGGGCCTTCTGTTATTCTTACTAACTTTGCTTCAGAGAGACGACGGTCTACTATTTGCAATGCCTTATGGGCCTCTGGATTCAATTGTCGAGGTGAATCGAGGGCTGGATCCCCCTTCAACAGGTCATGTAATGGTTTAAATTCATAATTTGGCAATTTCAAATAACCTCGTATCCAATTAATATCTCCTAGCAGTCTTTGAAAATCATTAAGAGTCTTTAAGCCATCCTTCCTAATTTCTATTTTTTGTGGCTTAACGACCATTGGAGTAATTTTTGCTCCTAAATAATTCACTATCTGATGCTGTTGCACTTTCTCTGGAGCAATGCATAGACCATGAGCTTGCAAGGCTTTTTGAATCCTAACATAAGCTTCCTGCATTAGTTGTTCAGTCCTGGCTGTAATTAGCACATCATCCATATAGTGGAGGCATCTTACTGAAGGGAATTCTTTCCTAACCTTTTCTAATGCTTTCCCAACAAACATTTGACACATTGTCAGACTATTAGCCATCCCTTGGGGCAGCATTACCCATTCAAACCGCTGATTAGGCTGCTCATGATTGCAGGATGGTACCGTGAAGGCAAATCTCTCTGTATCCTGAGGGCAAAGTGGTATGGAGAAAAAGCAGTCTTTAATATCTAACACAATAATAGGCCAATGTGAAGGTAGAGTAGTAAGTAATGGCAGTCCACGCTGGACTGGTCCCATGAGTTGCATGTGGGCATTGATGGCTCTCAAATCGTGCAGTAGTCTCCATTTACCTGATTTCTTTTTTATAACAAAGATGGGTGTGTTCCAAGGCGAGGTGGATGATTTAATATGCCCTTGTGCTAACTGCTCTGCAACTAGTTCTGAGGCTGCCTGCAATTTTTCTTGAGTTAACGGCCACTGAGGAACCCATACTGGCTCCTCAGTCTTCCAAGTTATGGGAATACTATCCCCAGTGGCCCCTAGGAAAAACCCAGCCCGTTACAGTCATGCTTAGGGTGGGCCTCTGTGGGATCTGTGATGCCTTGAAGGCATTTGCCTATCCCTCTTCCGGGGACATATCCCATGTTTCTCATTATTGTCTGAGCCTCAGGCGAGTATTCATTTGTAAGTCTGAATTTTAGATCTTTTAAAATGTCTCTTCCCCACAGGATAATAGGAAGCTCTAAGGTGTAAGGTTGTATCTTTCCTCTCTGGCCTTCTTCACTAACCCATTGTAGCTCTCTAGCACTTATAGAAGGAGCTTGTGTGTACCCTAACCCTTGCAAAGTCTGACTGGAGATTTGAACCGGCCACCCTGATGGCCAATCTTTTTTTGCAATAATACTTTTGTCAGCACCGGTGTCTAGCAGCCCAGTAATCCTCTTTCCATCCACTGTCAAGGTCATTATGGGTCTGTCATCGAGGTCCAGGCTCAAGCAGGCAATATCAATTCCTGTAGAGCCAAACCCCTGCTCTCCTCTTTTTTTATTGCTAGCCTGAAATTTGCCATGTAGACTGGGCAATACTAACAGCTGCGCTATTCTGTCTCCTGGTGATATTGGAAAAATTCCTTTTGGGGATTCTACCATAATTTTAATAACTCCTGTGTAATCTGGGTCCACGACGCCTGGATGCACTTTCAAGCCTTTCAAAGTAGAGGAAGATCTGCCTAACAGAAGTCCTACAGTATCAGGTGGTAGGGGCCCTCTAAAATCTGACTCAATAAGCTGCACTCCCATCTGAGGGGTTAATACAAGTCTGGTGGTGGTGCAGAGGTCCAGTCCTGCTGCACCTGCAGTGGCTCTCCTTGGCCATGTGGTGGATCAAACAATGGCCTCTTGTTGGCAGGTACCTGGCAACTGTTCTGCTCAATTGCCTCATATATTTGAGGGCCCTGGGTGCGGGGGCCCCACCTCCCGTTTTTTGGCTGGCTGGGATGTGACTGAGGTAATGATTGACCATTGACATCCTTCACTGACCTGCATTCATTAGCCCAATGGCGCCCTTTCTTGCATCTAGGACAGAGCCCTGGCATGAATCTTCGGTTAGAATTAATAGCAGAGGTGCCCTGTCCTGTTCTCCGGGGGTAGTCCCGTTTCATGTGACCAAACTTACCACAGGAGAAACATGCCCCTGAGGCTTTGTCTCCTCCTCTCTTAGCTCTAGAGAGCTGCATCACTGCTGCAGCAAGCCCTGCATTAGACAGGGGCCCCCCTAGCTCTCGGCAGCATTTCATCCATACTTCTATGTCCCTGTGTCTATAAGGAGTTATGGCAGCGCAACATTCTTTAGTGCATTGTTCATAGATAAGCTGTTTAACTAGGGGCAGTGCAGTTTCTGCATCTCCAAACATCTTCCCTGCTGCTTCCATCATTCTGGCTACAAAGTCTGAAAAAGGCTCTGTGGCTCCCTGAATAATTTTAGTAAGATTCCCATGCACTTCCCCTCTATTAGGGAGCGATTTCCACGCTCTGAGAGCAATTTTGTTAACCTGCTCATAAACCTGAAGTGGGTAGCCTGTCTGATTGTGAACATCTGAGAACCTTCCTGTTCCCAACAGCATGTCCTGATCCCAGGCTGCGTTACCAGCCCGTCTGTTTGCTGCTGCTTCCTGTCCTGCAAATTCTGTCATAAATGACTTCCAGTCGAGGTATTGTCCCAGATTCAGGCATGCTTTAGCTAGGCTTGCCCAATCACCAGGGGCCATGGCTGAGGTTGTCAACGCCTCAACCTGTGCCAGCGTGAATGATGCAGTCACCCCATAAGTTCTCACTGATTCAGCCAAAGATTTAACTGTATTAAAGTCTAGCATTTGATGATATCTATTCTGTTGATTGTCCTAATATACTGGGAAAGCCAGCGTCAAGCGCAGCCGCAGTTCCCTCTGCACCTCACGTCAAACTCCACTATAATCTGGCACACATGCTCCACAGGGATACGGAGGTGGTGCGAAAGGTGCTGATGGTATCACCTCTCCACTAGATGACTCTCTTGCTCTTTCTTTGTGCCTTTTCAGCTTAACACGCCGGGCAGGTCTAACTTCCTGCTCCTGCTCCGACTCTGAATTGCTTTCATGTCTCTCGTCACCAGATGATGAAAGACATAGTTCCTCTAGAGACGACAATGTCGGATAAAGATTGCCTCCTACGCATGCTCCTTGCTCCTGGCTCTGAGATTCTCTGTCCGACCGTTGCTCTCTTAACTTTTCTAACTCCTCAGCTCCCCGCTCTAATTCGGCTGCTCCTACATGATTGTCTAAGCATTCCCTAACCATCGACCAGATTGGCATAACTCCAGGAGGGAGGCTGCCCTCTTTCTGAGTGCGAGCAAGGTCTCTGCCCAGTTTCTCCCAGGAGCTTCCTGTAAGAGAGCCACTCACTAAGAACCAGGGTGCACAATGGTCTACGGTATCTAAGAATGCCTGTAAATTCTGTGCTTTCATTTTCACCCCGTTAGTCTTTAGCAATTCTTTTAAGGCTATCATGATCGGATGTGATTGATTAACTCCCATTTCCAGTTCCCCTGAATATGTTCCCAATCCTAGTTCAGATAGCCCCAGAGTTCCCAATCAGGTTACAGCCATGAGTCCGTGGCCTCCCCGATCCTCTGCCTTTATGTACAAGCGGAGATCCTGCTTCACGCAGGTCTCACTCTATGCCCAGTGAGACTTGTCCGGCTAGTCCCCCTGCTTACCACAGTTCTGAATCCTCCTTGGGAGAGTTTTCTCTTTCTCCCCGTCCAGGCCACCAGCTGTGCCGCGCCAAATCCCAACCAGCAGGAAAAGACACAGCACTAGGATTCTTCTGTGGTAATTGACCAGGTCCTTTTTATTGATACAGATACTTCTTGCAGCAGTAGCCCCAGCTCCCAACCTGTGCAGGCAGTTTTAAGCTCAAGTTCTTCACTCAGCTAATGCCGTGTGGGCTTCCACCATAGGGCCACGCACACGGAAGCAAGCTAGTCAATTCAGCAGATAGTTAATTATTACTAGAAGCATTCGCCATCAGGAAGGCGGGGGACAGGAGCCAGCGCCATCTTTAAGGTGTGGCAGCTCCCAACAGTAACTTTTGGCAATACTATGAAATATTTTTTATAAAATTTTAAAAAGAGGATTTTTAAAGTAGATCCCAAGTAACATGTTAATGCAACTTGCAAATTAATAACAGTGTTAAACAAACAATTTACCAGTATTTTATTTAGTGGAAAAATAATTTTTTTTTAAACTTTATTTATCTATTTATTTGCCTTGGTGTTTGCCTGGAACTGGAACTACAGAAAGTTGTTAGCTGCCATGTGAGTGCTGGGAATCGAACCCAGGTCCTCTGGAAGAGCAGACGGTGCTTTAACCGCTGAGCCATCTCTCCAGCCCCAGAAAAATAATTTTATAGGCTTTTTATCAGTAAGATTTTTTTTATGAGCTTGTGCCTTGAGAAACATATTATCTAATAACCTAACAATTCAGTCTGTTTCAGGGTTTTACATTTTTTTCTGGAATTTAACCAGAATTTTTTAAAAAGAATTTTTTTAAAAGCAATTTAAAAAAAGCAGAACCAAATTCTCTGTAATAATAAACAGACAGCAGTGCAGCCAATCTAGAGTTTAAAATCCTGAATTTTGTTCTTTTAGTTTATTTACTATGAAAATTAAACCTTCATTTAAATCCTATTTAGACAGTCAAGAGAAGACATCTTTTATACAATGAATGACTAATATCTCTGGAAATTCAAACAACATTTACCCTTACCACAATATTTCTTTTTTTTTTAACTAGAAACTGGGCTTGTTTAAATTATTTTTCTTTGTCTTATGAAGGGACCATTGATAATGACTAGTCCCACTATTAGGGAAAAATATAAAACCATTTCCATGAAAAGAAATTTTTCAAAATTTACTTAACTTTATTTTATGTGCATTGGTGTCAAATCCCCTGGAAGTAGAATTACAGACAGTTGTTAGCTGCCATATGGGTCCTGGGAACTGAACCCAGGTCCTCTGGAAGAGCATCCAGTGCTCCTAACCCCTGAGCCATCTCTCTAGCCCCATGGAAAGTTCTTTAATATTGAGTTGTTCCCACTCTGAGGAAGAAAGCAAGAAACATTTAAGTTAAATTTAAGTAAACTGTTGTAGTTGGGAAGTTTCTGTCCCACCAGAAATTCTCAAATACCCCGCAGACACTTCCCAAATAATTGACTCAGAGGGTTAATATTATAGTAGCTGCTGGGTCAGTAGCTCAAGCATATTAATATCTAGCTCTTATACTTAGATTAAACCATAATTCTTTATTTTCTATTTTTATTTTTATTTTTGGTTTTCAAGACAAGGCTTCTCTGTTTCGCTTTTGCAGCCTGTCCTGGAACTCACTCTGTAGACCAGAATGATGTCAAATTCAGAGGTCCACCTGCCTCTGCCTCCTGAGTGCTGGGATTAAAGGTGATTGCTACCACTGCCTTGCTTTAACCCATAATTCTTAGCTATGTGACTTGGTACCTTTGCTCAGTCCAGAATTCTCATTTTGCTTGCTCTGCAGCTGGCTAGTGTCTCTTCTTTTTCTCTTCCTGGAATTCTCCTAGTCTGGTTGTCTTGCCTATACTTTTTGCCTGTCTACTGGGCAGTCAGCATTCTATTAAACTAATACAATCTTTCCAGAGTTCAAGAGCATATCCCACAAACAGAGAAGAAAGTTCTAAGCTCTGGGCCTCCTGTGTTTTCTCAGGCTTCAGCAGTGAGGTTACTTCCAGTCTTTGTAACTCAGATACCACCATTCTGTGCTGACAGGCAGAGTGGAGAGAGAGAGAGAGAGAGAGAGAGAGAGAGAGAGAGAGAGAGCGCTCAGAGTTTTTAGAGATTCTCAATTTCTCATATCTGAAAGAGCCTTTTCCCTTCTGCTATTTTTACTGGGAAAATCCTTTTTCTTGACTTAACATTTATCAGGAAATTCTTTCATTTCCTTTTCTTCTCTCTTTTCTGTTGGGAAGATTTTCTTTTATATTTTATTTCCTTTCCTTTTCTCTACTGAGAAGGGACTTTTCCCTTGATTTATTCTTCATCTCAGGAGCCTTTTGATTTCTATCTTTAAAACTTGTGCAGCTACTGCCTTTTCTTTTAACAAGCATTTCAGCAACTGTACATTCTGTTGATCCTTAACCTTTGGGGAACCGACTCCAACAAGGTTTTCTGGCAGGGTTTAAGAGATACACAACTACTGGTGAAATGGGGAAACTACAGGATATAATATAATCTCACAGCATTCTCTTTTGTTTTCTTAGTTCATCTTTGTTAGTATTTTGTGTGTGGAACATGCTGACACGCTGCCAGGAGGCCATGTGAGTTTACTGGGGTCTGGATATCCAGGGAACGGGTGAGGGAGGGGAGGAAGGAAAGAGAGAGAGAGAGAAGTGGAAAAGGGGTAGAAAGGGATCCCTGCCACGTGCTGCCTCTCTTTAAAGGGTGCCCATGTAGACACGCCCCAGGCCTGTGCGTTCTGCTGGAGGGGGCGTGGGCACAACATGGTTGGAATTGCACTGCCAGGGCCAGGAGGCAAGCTAGGCTGATGTTTCCATGCTAACAATCCTTATTGGCACAACAAGTACGTAGTGAAGGCCTAGGCTTATATACTCATGCAGGCAGTCATTCTCTGACGAGACAATGCAGGGCTTGAATTCCTCAGGGTCATAAGGAAGGGTGGTGAATTTAGGACATACCAGTGTGTCATCTATCTGTATCTGTCCTTCAATGTCTGGGAAATATTTCAAATAAGTTACTTTGTCTGAGGAATGACTCTGCCCAGATGTTTGCTAGTAAAGATGTTTGCAGGGAGGGCAGACATTGAGTTTGCTCTGCGCAGAGAAGCTGCCTGTTTTATGAGAAAAGAGATCTTTTCTGTTTGATTGTTTTCACACACAGCTAGGAGAGGTTATCCATATGCCTCCAGAAGTATGGGGGAAATTGTGCCCAATAAATGATCAATCACTTTTCTAAAATTTCCTGAGAAATTTCAAGGAAATAACAAATGGGAAAGCTATAATCACACACAGGAAATCCACTGCAAGAAACAGCTAACACATTCAAAGGCAACACCAAAACTCCTTGAGGTTTTGGCTTTACCTGTACCAGGGCCTTTGGCTGTGCTGGGTCAGCCTTGTCGGTGCCAACTGAGATCCTACTTTATATTTCTTCAACATGCAGCAGATACCAAGATAGAGGGTTTAAATTCCCCCATGAGTCTGCTAATCTTGGAGTCCTCTTACCCTGAGATGGACCTTTCCTCCAGTCCTTTAGAGTGCCCTGGTCTTCTGTCCTTCTTCAGATCCCACACTGGGCACCAAATGTTGTATAATGAGTGTGGATTCAAGTGGAAAAAAAACACAGAGGCACTGTAAGGGTGAAATTTTTAGCCTGTCCAGCTGCTGTGGGAATCAGTCTGACTGACTCACTTGTAGCTTAGCAAAGGTCCTTTTTATTGGTCTCCAATTTATATCTTTAGCAAGTTAATGTTAGTATTCCAAAACTTCTTATCTAAGCTTTCCAAAGGAACAATGGCAAATGCAAATTCTCAGTTAAAGAATACCACAGTTTTCCTGGTCCCTAGGAAACTCTTAGATAAGACATTCAAAGCAAAGATACTGAAGACAAAAGATAACAGTTACAAGAAGCAGATCAAAGCTAGGTGCTAACACTTTGGACTGAAAGTGGCTGCAGCTGTTCAGGAGCTCCCAACACAATCAAAGTCAGGAGAAGATGGTCTGTGGATCCAAGGAAGGTGTGGACAGGGAAGAGGGAAG
>PVIH01025478.1:0-20609 GCA_004025045.1 Sigmodon hispidus
CTTGTATCTGTAGTTCCAGCTTTTTTCTTCAGGTTTTCTATTTCCATTTTTGCCTCATTTTGCGCCTTTTTTATTGCTTCTATTTCAGCTTTTATTTCAGCTTTTAGTTCCTGGCATGTTTCTTTCATAGATTTGTTCATCTCTTCCAATTTTTTGTTTGTATTTTCTTCTATTTCTTTAAGGCTTTTTTTCATATCTTTTTTGAGAGCTTCGATGATCATCACAAAGGAATTTTTGGTGTTGCTTCCTTCTGTTTCTTCTTCATTGCTCAGTTCAGGTCTTGTATTTGTAAGATCACCACTCTCTTCTGGAGTTACCATGTTGCCCTTTGTATTATTATGTAATTTCTTGCACTGACGTTTGCCCATGGCTTCAGTGGTTCAGGATTAGATGGGTCCTGGTCAGTTGTGGCACTTGGGTTTGTGTGTCTCCTGTCACCTCTCTGGTCAGGGTTTGATTCTGTCTTTCAGAGACCCCTGCAGTTGTTGGTTCGCTCAGTTCGAGGTCGTAGTGGGGAGCCGTGCAGATTCCCTCAGCAGGAGCTCTGGTCAGGGTCTGAATCTGCCCCTCAGAGACCCCTGCAGTTGGTTCGCTCAGTTCGCTCAGCTAGAGGTCGTAGTGGAGAGCCGTGCAGATTCCCTCAGCAGGAGCTGTGGGTGTGGCCAGAGGCAGAGATCAGCTGCCCCTGCTCCAGAGTGCACTGGGACTCTGCAGAGAGCACCCGGTCCCGGTGGCGGAACCGGAAGCAATGGGAGCTCAACTCTCCCTCCCAGGCCAGGATACAGGCGCTGAGGCCTGCCGAACCCTCCTCACCTCTGATCAGGGTTCAAATCTGCCCCTCAGAGACCCCTGCAGTTGGTTCGCTCAGTTCGCTCAGTTCGAGGTTGTAGTGGGGAGCCGTGCAGATTCCCTCAGCAGGAGCTGTGGGTGTGGCCAGGGGCAGAGTTCAGCTGCCCCTGCTCCAGAGTGCACTGGGACTCTGCAGAGAGTGGAAGTCAGTTTTTTAAGATGGTTGGACATTGGGCTTATCTGGGGAGAGAAAATCAAGAATATCAATGTCTGGGTCCCAACTATAGAAGTTTTTCATTCAATTAGAGGTATCACATGGATATAAACATTTGAACACTCTGTCTAGGTGGTTCTAAGGTGAAATTAAGTTGAGAGCCACTAGGGGAAAATGGTAATGTTGTAGCATTTGATTGAAGGTTGTATGAAAATCCAAGATCCTTTTCTAGTCCCTTGTCTTGTAGGTAAAGCTGACCTGCCTTGTGTGTCTTCCCAGTGGCAGATGTGCTCATGACAGAGAAACAGAAGCAAGAGAACAGGCAGAGTACACCTCCATGCTGGGCCAGAATTCCCATCATGCTTCCAGACGTCAGGGTTACACATAGCACTATTATGTACAGAACTCAGTCAGCAACCAGCATTTAGTGCAGTGTGATCTTATTTTACATGTTGTTGATTAGTTATTTAACATGCAAGTAATTCGTAGTCACCAAGGTTGCAAAAGGACTTGATACATTTTTCTATATTCTAGAAATACCTCAGTATGTGTATTTAATTTGTAAAACATACCGTTTCAGATAGCTATAAAAGTATCTACCATATTAATTATGCTAAATAAAATTTAAAGTTCTCTGATAAAGTTATCCATGTGAGAATTTTTTTCCTTCTTTATTTTGTATTTATCAAAAAAAAACCAGTAAAAAGAATTTTTTTTAAAAAAAAAATGTCGAAGAGTTAACAATAACTATACAGAGATAATAATCATAAGCATGGTTTATCAAGAATTTAAAAAAACTGCTGAGTGTTATAGGTGTGTGTGGGCTGTGTACATGCCCATACTCATGTATGTAAAGGCAGGAGCACATAAGGAATCTTCCTCTTCGGTTCTCTGTCTTATTCTGAGACACAGTCTTTACATTAATCAGAAGCTCACCTCTGCTTGCAGTGTGCTCCTGAGACCCACTACTGCCTGCACATCAATGCTGGAATCACACTTGTGCATTGTTAGGCCAAGCTTTTATGATGATACTGGTGATGTGTGACCAGGCCCTGCTTGTACTTCTGAAACACTACTGTGGCCCATATTTTTTTTTTTAAAAAATATTTTTTTTTGAGAATTTTATACATGAGTCCTCTTCCTGTTCCGTTCCCCTCTATTCCCTTTCAAATTCACAACTTTGTCTTATTGTACTTAATAATTATATAATATAAAATAATATATCATTTGTATAAAAATTAAGATACACACACATCTCCTGCTAAGGCTCTTTAGTATTACTTATGTGCACATGTTTAGGGCTGACTGCCTGGATGAAATAACCTACGAGGGAGCTTGTCTTCCAGCAGCCACTGATTGCCTGCAGATCTCTATCTAAAGCTGTAGAATTTCCCACAATCATACCAGCATGTCAACTGGTACTGTTGTTGTGAAGGTTGTATTTGAGGAACCATAGTTTTGAGATTCCCTGGGTGCAGCATCCTTGTCTTCTAGAAGACATTATCTTGCAGCAGGTGTCCTGGTCTCTGGCTCTTACAGTCTTTCTGCTCCCTGTTCCCCAATGTGCCCTTAACCTTAGGTGTAAGGTTTGCATTATAGATGCATCTTTGGGGCTTCACACTCATAGTCACTTTTCTCTGAATTTTGACCAGTTGTGAGACTTTTTAATAGTCTCTGTTGTGAAAAGAAACTTTTTTGGTGAGGGGGTGAGAGCTACACTTCTCAGACAGAGCAGGAGAAAAACAACCAGAGCTGTGGTTGGAAGTTTCTGTCTCACCAACTTGCAAATACCCAGCAACTGATTTAAAAAAAATGACTTGGAGGCTTAATATTACAGTAATTGCTAGGCTAGTAGCTCAGGCTTACTACTAATTAGCTCTTACACCTAACCTATAATTCTTATCTATGTTTAGCCACATGGCTTGGTACCTATTCTTAGCCTAGAATTCTCATCTTGCTTCCTCTATGTCTGACTGGTGACTGTGTCTCTGCCTTTCTTCTTCCCAGAATTCTCTAGTCTGATTGCCTCACCTATATTTCCTGCTTGGCTACTGGCCAATCAGCAAATTTTTAAACCCATATAAGTGTACAAGAGCATTATGCTACAGCACATAGATATGCATAGGAGTGTGAAGATGGTGTGGATTGGGAAGATTCTCTCCCAGTTACGTTTTTAGCATTTTAGTACATTAAGACATATGGCACCTTCAGAGATCATATTGAATCCACATGTTCTGCAATTCATAATATTTCAAATTAATGTCACTTCTTTGCAGATAAGTTGTCACCAGACTTCTGTTTCCAAGTCCAGCAGAGTATCATCCATGACACTTGGGCAGGTTTTCAATTAGATAATTATAAATATTCCTAAAAATTGGAGAAAAGATTTTTAGCACCATTGTGTGTTAAACACATGCACACACACACACACACACACACACACACACACACTGTGGTAATTAAATGGCCATACATTATGATTGCACACACTGTGGTAATTAAATTGCCATTCATTATGATTGCATTTATTTACTTAATTTGTGTTTTATTGTCATGTATGAGTGTGTACAACAGTATGTGGGTGTAGCAGAAGACCTCTTTCAGTAGTCACTTCTCTCTTCCCATCCTGGGTTTTAGGATCAGATGCACATTGTGAGCATATGCAGCAACAGCAAGCTCTTTGCCCTCTGGATCATCTCACTGACACTATAGTCTTCCTTAAGCTGATTTATAGTGTAACAAAGGTAAGTTGTTTTCACAGCAGATATAACTCCTCTTATCACCATTTGCTTGGTCTCTCAGAGACTTCACTGACAGCTGCTGCTTCTTCTCCTCCTCCTCCTCTTTCTTCTTCTTCTTCTTCTTCTTCTTCTTCTTCTTCTTCTTCTTCTTCTTCTTCTTCTTCTTCTTCTTCTTCTTCTTCTTCGCATCCCCTCTACATTGTTTTCCTCTTTTCACTCCCTAGCTCATCACCATGTACCTCCTTATTCTAGTGGCTTGACCCTCCAGGGTGAATCCACATGGAACCAGTCCAGCCTTCAAGAAACCATCGGACTGTCTTTCCTCTTCTATCAGTGAGTGCTCTCCTTTGAACCATTTAATAAATAAATAATCTTTTTTTTTTACTCAGCCACCCGTGATTTTCTTGCTATAAGTTGTGGTGACTCTCACCTGCAATTCCAGTGGAGACCATGTCAAGATGATTTCTGCTAATCTGAGGCAAGCCTGGGCCATAAAGTTTCACAAAATAACAAACAATGTTAACATTCCCACTGTACATCTGGGAACCACACCATGAGTGGTCTCTGAACGCGTCCACCATTGCCTCACAGCTTTTACTGTGTTAGAACCAAGTATAGAGCTTTTAAAATTCCCATGGTCAGGCCAAACCTCGGGGCAACTCCATCAGAATTGCTGAGGTGGGTCAAGGCATCAGCCTCTAAAGTTTCCCATTAGGATTCCAGTGCCAAGTTCGAGAACCACGATATAGACTGAACTGGGAGGCATGGATTGAGAGAGCATGAACTGTGATCTTTGGCAACAGCATGAACCTGGAGGCACCCATTTCCCTTCTGCCTTCCCAATTGTTGTCCACTGAGCCAAGGGGAAGCATTTTGAACCAGAGCATAAGATTGTAGTACGCACTCAATTTTAACAACACCCACAATGGTTTGAATCTGTTGTTTGGTCTCACTTGACTCTTGCTTTGATAGAGGAACTGGAATTCAGTTTTCCTGCATTCATTCTATAAGCTCTGAAACTAATACCTTAGAAAAACATTCCCACAGGCACATTGTTTATTTTCCTAGTCTGCTTTCATTGCAAACTTGTATATGATATATTTTCTTCCCGGTCCCAGTACTGTGAATCCAGAGTTTCCCTGTAGTGCTACTGTGTTCTGGGATAAAAACCAGACTATTTAGAGAAACAACAACATAGGTAAGAGAGCTAGATGATTTATGGGGTAAAAAAAAAAGAGAATAAATTATCTGAGTACATACTGGTCATTTTCTTTAAAAACATAATTTAGATTATTGTGAGTTGAAATCTTGTTCGTAGAAGTATGCCTTAACACCTGCCAGCTACCATTTGCTCCAGCCAATCATGGCTTACTATTGTTTGTTCCTCATTTATAAAAAAAAAAAAGGTTACACATTATTTCTAAAGGGTTATAATAAGGTTGCATTTAATTATGAGTAGTGATTCTTAATTTTATTTCCTGGGAAAGGATGATGGACAACTCACTGAGCAACCATAAGAATCTCCATGTGTATAAGACTGAAGACCTATTTTTTTTTTCTTTTCAAGCAAGAGGTAAAGCTTATTAAAGGCCTTAGAATTTATTCTAAGTATCTTCTTTAGTGATGACAAATACAAAGTGTTTTCTCTCTTTGTATTTTTCAGTCTTTTAATTTATTTCAATCTTTTTATTCCTTTTCTACCTCCCATCACACTAGCAATTCCCTTATGTTTGCCAACCTTGTTCAAATCAGTTAGGTTTTCCTCTCACTCATCTTCTGCTTTGTTCCTCGAGTAAGATAGGGTCTGTTGATCTCAATTTCCTCTGGCTCTCCTGGTCCAGACCATAAAGAGTCTCTGCTATCTCCGTCATGCCCCAGGAGTCGCTCATGAGATGCATTGTTCCTGTCAAGAGTGCTGTGTCCTACACTGTTCTTTTTCTGAAGAAAGCAAGCTCAGGTGATAGAGATCCAGATGTGGCTTAATTCATCATTTCATTTAGTTTGGAACCAATTCTCTACCATAAACATCATTGAGAACATTCCTGAATAAAGTAAATTGTAAGTCATGACATTTTTATTATAGGAAACATTAAAGACATTTTTCATGAGTTTCAGTGAATTTTCAGTGACAATATTTAGATTGGGTGAGAGGCGTGGTTGTAGTATTTGTTAATCTCTATAATATGATATGATATGATATGATATTACTGCCACAGCTGATTTTCAGCTTTGGGAGATCATATGCAGTCTTCCTAATCAGTATGATCAGACCAGGCTCTGCCTATAGAATTACTAAGCACTGAAATTCTTTAGCATATGTGATACTTGGACTTTTGAGTTTTGTTCCAATTTTAAATATCACCAAGTCTCATCAGTAAGGATTTGTTTTTATTTTAATTGTTTTAATTAATTAATTACAAAGCCATATTTTCACTAGGAGAAAGTTTCTTAGTAATATATTTCCTTATAAGATCTTCTGTTAGAGTCAGCTCAGAAATTTTCAGTAAAGTGAATTTTCTAAACTTCCAATATTTCAAGAATGTCTTCAAAACTTCAACAACCCTGCTAGATTCTGGTAGTTTATTGAGGAGCCAAAGGTACAGCCCAAATGACAAGTAGCAGTCATGAAAGTGTGAAAGTTTAGTACTGGTTCGAGTTATGTATAACTAACTTCAAACCTATCACTTGGGAAACTGAGACAGGAAGATTACTTTAAGGTGATCCTGGGTCACAAAGTGAGATCCTGTTTCTTTTTTTATTAATTAATTAATTTTTATAAAATAGTCTCTTTTTTAATCCATGTATCCTCTTGTTTCAACTCCCTTCCCCCTCCCAACCCCTTCTTGTCTGCCTTCAGCCTCCCTCCTCCCCATCCCCCCATCCCCTCCCCAGAAAGGACAAGGAGACCCAAGGTGGATCAGCTCAGCATCCACTCCAGGCAAGTCTGATTTCTTTATCCTAATATCAAGACTGGGTTAGATTTTCCTGTGGAGGAAATGGGCTCTAAGGTGCCAGTCCATGCACAGAAACACAAATGGCCTAAACAAAACAGAATATAACTGAACACAAAGCCACATTTCATGCTACGGGATGGCTTAGGAGGTAAAGGTACCTACCACCAAGGCTGACATCCTGAGTTAAATGCCTGGTTTCAGAGGATGCACTGTGAACTGATGATCTCCAGGCAAGCACATGTGGGACAGCTGCAGAATTAAATGCCTTCCATGTCGGTGATAGGTCTGTTCTCTCTTTCAGTTCCTCACTTTTAGAATAGGAATGTTTACTATGTGTCATTTTTATTTTATAGGCACTTATAGTTAAGATTTTTGTGTTTACTCTTAAAATATGTTTGGGCTTTTGAACAGAGGGTTAAGCTGATTAAAACTATGAAGATTTTTGAGTGAACCAAACATATTTTGTATTATGAGTTGCCATTTGGGGGTCAGAGGCAGAACGCTAATGGTTGGATCTGAAATGATCCACTTAGGCTCATGCTTTAAGTGCTGGTTCCCTACCCGGGGTGATGTTTTAAGATGCCATGAAGCCCTTAGGAAGTGAGCCCTGGCTAGCAGAAATAGGCCTATAGTCATATTTTTAGAGATTGCATTTCAGTTCTGGTAATGTTCATGTTAACATGGATGACTTTCCAGATTGTATAAGGATGGTAGAAGTCTACTGTATTTCTTATCAAAGAAAACACCCCTCAATCATCTCTTAAAATCCTTGATATCTTCATGCTTATGTGTGTCCAAATTAACCTGGATTAGAAGTGTAGAATTCCATCAATATCTTATTAGTAGCTTTGGGCAAATTCTAACCATAAGTATTTGATTTTTTTTCTCTGGAAAACTGAACAAATAAACATTTGCCTTTTGGATCATTTGTGTGGCTTACCTGTGAAAATAGACATCCAGTTTTTGAAAGTCTTAGTACAAGATAATTAACTATGTGTGCATATGCACATGTGGCAGAAATACATAACAATATAAGCATATATGAGAAAATAGACATTGACATAATCCTGTATCAAAATGATATTGAGACTTTTTAGTCCTTGCTCAAATCGTCAGATTTCCGTAGGAATCTTTAGATAGCATCAACAGCCTAAATATCACCAGAACTGATAGAACAAAGATAAAGCATTCATTCTTTCATGTCCACACTTCTTTTCTTTCTTTCTCTTTTGAACTACACATTGAACCTAGTGTCTCATGTGCACTACAACTGAGCCACAGCCCTAACCTCTCAGAAAAAAGTAGTTTAGTGTCTGGTGAGAAGTGACCATATGTATAGGACAGGGTCTCTTTAGAGGGTTCCATTAAATTGTCTCATGGTTTCTTCTGCAGAAATGGTTGGCAATTAAGTGAGCTATTTAAATAAACCTATAAAAGAAGAAATGGTAGTGTATGTCAGGATATGAGGGTGGGGTCACTGTCACCTGGAATACTTCCTTTGGAGAAATGGGAAAATGACACTTGATGTTTTACACATGAAAATAACATGAAACTACTTGTCTTTGCATTTTGACCTCTCTGGAGAAGTAATTTTCTTGCTAGGGCATATACAATCCTAACCCAAGATTACTTTGAAGATAATCCAAGTCATCCAATTTAGCAACAAAGAGAACATATCTCTCAAGATCGACTGTCTTGCCTGGGACTATCTATGTGGAAACAGGGAAATATTGTAAAATCATTAGTGACTGTATTTACCAAGTCATATGTGGTAGTGGATTCATTATTATAAACATTGTGAAGGTATATCTAATTTAGCTTTGAGCCATAGCCTAGAGGAAGAATTCAATATATTTACATTACAAAGCACCTAGGAAACTATTAGTGTCCAAGTAATGTGTAAAGTAATTAGTACATGCTGGATAAATGTTGATTATACTCATGGAAGCCCACAGAATGCTATGATGATAATTTTTATATTATCCAAGTCCACAAATTCTCTAGCATTTTAAAGAAGAAAAAAATTAATAGAGCAAAGGAGAAAACCTTCCATCTCTGCCTTATTGTATAAAGCACAAATTATATACACAAGAAAGAACACAGAAGGCTATAAGAAGGTATAATGTGGTTTTGGTGTCTTCTCTGGAGACTTTGGAGGTCTAGTGAATCTGAGGAAATCTAATACCCACCCTTTGGCAGCAATATTCTCAGTGTATTGTCCTTTGACTATGTTGATTGGAATTAACCCAATTTCTTCTACAAAATACCTGTGCTAGATGATGATTCCTGCAAAAAGAAGACTATAGAACCTGGAGACCTGACCTCAAAATGTAAACTGTCATAATCCTCCCAGGTCAATTAAGATGCACAGGGCAGTTTGGGATCTATTGATATGAAGTGTTAATGACTACATTTATTGTAAACCCTGCAAACACTGCAATAGATATACATGCCTATCTATTGTGTAACTTCACTTCTCCTTAGAAGATCCATCATCCTATTCATATTTGTTTACTGAGGGAGATCAGTTCAGAGAGTTTGTGTATAATGTTGAATTTGTATTTGAATTCTGTGCTGGCTGGTTTTGTGTATCAACTTGAAATAAGCTGGAGTCATCAGAGACGAAGGAGCCTTAGTTGAGGAAATGCCTCCATAAGAATCAGCTATAAGACATTTTCTTAATTAGCAATCAATGAGAAAGGATCAAGCTCATGGTGGGTGGTGCTATCCCTAGAATGGTCGTCCTGAGTTCTTTAAGAAAGCAGGCTGAACAAGGCAGGGGAAGCAAGCTAGCAAGCAGCTCTTTATACCCTTTGCATCAGCTCCCACCTCAGGGTTCCAGCCATGCTTGAGTTTCTGTTCTGAGTTTCTCCAGTGACCAACTATGATCTGGAAGTACAAACCAAAGAAACCCTTTCCTCCCCAGCTTTCTTTTTGGTCATGATGTTTTTACCACAACAATATAAATCTTAACTAAGATAGTCTTTTATGATGTAGCAGAGAATCCTTCCTTGAATTCTAGCCATTTTCTTTCTTGTACCAAACTCAACAAGTAGATGAGGCAGTGCTCTACACTGTTGTTTCCACCAAGCAGCCTACTTATATGGAGTGTCCAAATCCAATAAGAGAATCTGATGTGTAGTTCCTCAATTCCCACCAGCAATTTAACAACCAGCAATGACTTCAGCTACTGGCAACAGATTCCTGGGAGAAAAATACCCTGAGAAGAAAAGAAATTTTGATTTAAAAAGTTTTCATCCTGTTGGCTCTTCCAGGACAGAAAATTCCATTCATGTTCAGAAACAATTCCTTGAGAAGCACTAGGGCCTCAGCAATAAGCACAGTCCTGTTTGCCCTAGTCCTGAGAGAGTGCAGTAAGGTCCTTTGCTAAAGGGTCAGGATGACAAGAGAATGAGAGGACACTGAATCCACTTGCAATCTGTTCTCCTGGGGAACCAACAATGAAGGAAGCAGCAGAAAGCCCATGGAATTGCTCTTCCTCTGCTCTGGTACTGCATTCTCTCCTAAGGAATCTCCCAGTCCCTATTTTAAATAGAATCATCATCAGATGAGCTGGAAAGCAGTAAATAATTAAGCTAAATTTTTGGGACTGTGGTTCAAAGAAACTGTCAGAAATTGTAGTCCAATAATTCTACGTGGTAAATAACAGCACAATGGCAGAGTCTCATCAGGATAATGTGCTGGGTGTGGGGTTGGAGAAAGACTGATTTCAATTATTCATCCTTGACATCTGGATGGGCAACTGGCTTTTATAATTTGATTATGTTTAGAATTAGAGTAACTTTGTTGTTGAGTATTTCTAAAGCTGCAATGAACTATTTATGCACTATGCAAATCCCTTCAATCTGTGATAAGTACATCAACTTACATTATGAATGGGACTATATCACTTGTAAATTCTCTGTCTAGATCAAGTTTCTTTTTTAATTGTAGTTTTTAATTTTATTTATTTATTTAAAAGTATTTTCTATACCCACCGCTGCTTCATCTTCTGCCCCTTCTCCAGGTCCTCTCTCAGCTTCTCCTCTTCCTCTCCACCCCCACACCCTGTTCACTCCCCAGAAATGGCAAGGAATCCCACTGAGTCAATTCTGTCTAGCATATCCAGTTGAGGGAGGACCCAGTCCCTTCCCCAAGTATCAAGTATGTGATGGTGTTCCCTCATAGGGCATAAAGCCAGATCATGTACTTGGGATAGACTCTGGTCAGAGTGCAAGAGGCTCTACAAACTGACCATGCCTTTTGGCTGTCATTTATACTCAGGGGGTCCAGATTCATTCTATGAAGGTTCATCAGCTGTCATTTTGTCTGCAAGTTCCCAACAGCATGGGATAGCATACTCCATGGGTTTCCCCATCATGATCCTGATCCCTCTGCTCATACAATCTCTCTTCTCTCTCTTTAGCTGGACCAGTAGCATGACCCGGTGTTTAGCTATGGATCTCTGCACCTCTGTCAGTTGCTAGATGAACATTCTATAATAGCAATTAAGGTGGTCATTAATATGATAGAGGAAGGCCAGGTTAGGCACCTTTTCCACTATTGCTTGGAGCCCTAGCTGAGCTCATTTTGTGGGCTATTGGGTGTTCCCTAGTATCAGGTTCCTCTCTAATCCCACAATGGCTCCCCCATTGGGATTTGCTTTCCCTCTCTGTTGCTCCCTCACCCCATCTATTCTCTCATATTCTCTTCTCACCTCCCCTTGCATCCTTCCCCAGTATGATGGCAATTTTCTCTGAAGATTTTTCTCTCTTTCCTCTTTCCAGGGGATACACGGATGCCTCTCTTAACTACCTCCTGTTACTTAGCTGCTGGGAAGTGACGGTGTGGATAGAAGCTTGGTTACCTTTTGCTTTAGGTCTAAAATCTACTTATGAGTAAGTACACACTATGTCTATCTTTCTAGGTCTGTGTTACCTCACTTAGGATGATACTTTTCAGATCTATCCATTTGCCTGAAAATTTCAGGATGTCATCTATCTATCTATCTATCTATCTATCTATCTATCTATCTATCTATCTACTTATTTATATGTTTGTTTGTTTTACTGCTGAGTAATACTCCACTGTGTAAATTTACCACATTTTTTAAATTTATTCTTCAGTTGAGCAGCATGTAGGTTGTTTTAGGTTCTGGCTAATGTAAATAATGCTGCTATGAACATAATTGAACTAATGCCCTTGAGGTAAGAATGTTCACCATGTGAGTTTATGCCAATAGTGATATTGTTGGGTTATTGAATAGATTGGGTTTCAGTCTTCTGAGGAACCACCATAATGTTTTCCAAAGTGGCTTTCCAAGTTTACATTCCCACCAGAAATGGTGAAGTGTTCCCCTTGCTCCACATCTTCCCACCCCCTAGCATAGGGTTTTATTTGTGTTTTGATCCTAGCCATTCTGACAGGTATAAGATGGTATCTCAAAGTTGTTTTATTTGCATTTCTCTTATGGCTAAAGATGTTGAACAATTTTTTTAAAAAATTTATTTATTTATTTTTTTCTTCTTCTTTATTTTGTGTTTATCAAAAAAAACAGTAAAATGAATTTAAGATGTGGAAAAGTTAACAATAACTATAAAGAGGATAAGAATCATAAGCATGGCTTATCATGGGTGGTAATGCAAATAAGATTGCTACACATATATTTACTTTGTGTTCAGCTTTCCCTCTGAATTTTTTTTTCCATCCCTGTATATCCTTATTCAAGGTCCCTCCCCCCTCTCACCACATCTGGTCATTTTTCTTCTCTGCAACTCCCCATCCCCTCCCTGGGCAGGGAGAAGACAGTCCTATGGTCCCACTGACCCAATAATGCTTGGATCAGTCTCCACTCCTGGCCAAATCCAGTTCTTTCCCCCCTCCCTCAAGAGTGAGTCTGGTGTTCCTATAGTTGGAGTGGGGTTTGAAGGGTCAGTCCAGGGTGTTTCTGATCCCAAGCTGTTTAGTGGTTGTGGTTTGCCGCTTGGGCATGTTTGGCTTTTTTTCTTGTTTGTTTGTTTACAGACCACTAGTGAGTGAGTACATCCCCTGCTTATCTCTCTGAGTTTGTGAGACTTCGCTCAGGAGGATATTCTCCAAATCCATCCATTTGCCTGCGAATTTTAGGATATCATTTTTTTTCTTACTGCTGAGTAGTACTCCATTGTGTAGATGTACCACAGTTTGTTGAACAATTTTTTAATTGTTTTTTAGCCATTTGGAATTCTGTTGAGAATTCTCTATTTAGCTCTGTATCACATTTTTCAGTTGGGATCTTTGTTTTTTAGACCTCTAGTTTCTTGAGTTCTCTGTATATTTTAGAGATCAGTCCTCTATCCAATGGGGATGGTGAAGATCTTTTCACATTCTTTAGACTGTTGTTTTGTCTTATTGAGTTTGTCCTTTCCCTTACAGAAGCTTCTCAGTTTCAGGAGGTTCCATTTATTAATGTTATACTCAGTGTCTGTGCTACTGGTGTTATATTTAGAAATTTGTCTCCTGTGTCAACGCTTTCAGGAGTATGTCTCCCTTTGTTTTCTTTCAGGTTTAATGTAACTATTTTTATGTTGAAGTCTTTGAACTACTTGGACTTGAGTTTTGTGCAAGGTGATAAATATGGATCTATTTCCATTTTGTTTTTTACATAACAGCATCCAGTATGCCAGCACCATTTGTTGATGATGCTATCTTTTTTCCATTGTATATTTTTGACCTCTTTGTCAAAAATCAGGTATTCATAGGTGTGTGGATTAATGTCAGGGTCTTCAATTTGATTCCACTGATCCACAAGTCTATTTCTATTCCAGTATCAAGCTGTTTTTATTACTGTAGCTCTATAGTAGAGCTTGAAGTTAGGGATGTTTATGCCTCCCAAATCCTATTATTGAACAGGATTGTTTTGACATTACTTATTTTTTGTTATTTCATATGAAGTTGAGTATTGTTTATTCAAGGTCTGTGAACAATTGTGTTGGGATTTTGATAGGGATTACATTGAATCTGTAGATTGCTTTTGGTAAGATTGACATTTTTTTTTCTATGTTGATCCTACCTATCCAAGAGCATGGGAGATCTTTCCATTTTCTGATATCTTCTTCAATTTCTTTCTTCAATGACTTATAGTTCTTTACATACAGGTCTGATACTTCTTTGGTTATAGTTACCCCAAGATATTTAATGCTATTTGCAGCTATTTTAAAGGGTGATGTTTCCCTGGTGTTTTTCAGCCCTATTATCATTTGTGTATAAGAAGGCTATTTTTTTTTTTTAGTTAATCTTGTACCCTGCTACATTGCTGAAGGTGCTTATTAGCTATAGGAATTCCCTGATGAAATTTTGGGAGTCACTTATATATACTATCATATCACCCACAAATAGTGATAATTTGACTTCTTCTTTAGAACTATAACCCCCAGGGCCAGATGGCTTCAGCCCAGAATTCTAACATATTTTCAAAGAAGAAATAATACTAATAATCTTCAAATTGTCCACAAAATAGAAACAGAAAGAAAATTGCCAAACTCTTTTTAGAGGCTACAGCCACCCTGATAACCAAACCACAGAAAAATGCAACAAAGAAATTGAATTATAGATAAATCTTCCTTATGAATATTGATATGGAAAAACTCAATAAAATACTGGCAAACTGAATTCAAGAACATATGAAAAAAATCATTCACCATGATCAAGTAGACTTCATCCTAGAGATGCAGGGGTGGTTCAACAAACATAAAATTGTCAATATCATCCATCTTGTAAAGAACCTGAAAAAAAACCAACAACACATGATCTTCTTATTAGATGCTGAAAGGCCTTTGATAAAATCCAACATTCCTTCATGATAAAAGTCCTGGAGAGATTAGGGATACAGGGAAAATACCTAAATATAATAAAGGCAAAAGCAAAGCATGTCTAAGCTGCAAACCACAACCACTGAACAGCTTGGGATCCAAAGCACCTTGGATCGGCACCTTGGAGACCATTCCCTCCAGAGGAACACCTGACCCAGTCTTGATGTTGGGGTGAGGAAAGCAGATCTGCCTTGAGTGGATGCTGAACAAAGCTACATCGGGACCTTTGGACCTACTGCCCTTGCTGGGGAGGAGATAAGAAGATGGTGAGAAGAGAGAGGGACTGGTAGGGGTGGGAGGGGGAAGGGAGTTTGAACAAGGGGATACATGGATAAAAAATAAAACTTCATTCAAAAATATATAAAAAACCAAAAAAAGGTGATATGCAGCAAGCTAACAGCCAACATTAAACTAAATGGAGAGAAACTCAAAGCAATCCTACTAAAGCCAGGAACAAGACAAGGCTCTCCATTTTTCCCATGCCTATTCAATATAGATCTTGAAGTTTTAACTAGAACAGTAAGACAACGAAAGGAGATCAAGGGGATACAAATTTGATCAAGTTCTTTTTTGTTCGTTTGCTCTATTAACACCAAAAGAGTACAAGAGCTTTAGATTCACAGTGTGGAAACAAATCTGTACCTTGTTCTGTGAATTGGTGATATTTATTAAAAGTACTCTGGCTCTAGGGAAAGAGATGCATCATGGACACAGATAATTGCCTGTGTTGATAGGACTGAGCCTCATCTGATTTTCTGAAGAAGCCCTGAAGCATGACGAAGAACTTCCAGTGCTATGGTAATTTCTATGGTGTTTGCAGACTGTGGAGTCACCAGGCAGGAATATAGAAGGGTCTGGGGCCAAATACAGAATATAGTTTTCTTGAGGTGCATATGGTAAATTGTTGGCCAAACCAGGATTACCCAGTTGTCCCAAAACTGGCAGGGTTGATACCTTAGGTTGTGTAGGAAGAAAAAAAGCAAGGAAGAACGCTACACCGAAGGCAAGAACACAATAAGTAACAGGTAATTATGTCAGATACCTTGACTCAGTGGGGCATTTTAGCAGATGTTATTGTAAACAGTAGCAAGAACTTTGTAGTTTTGGGGAACTGTGTGAAACATGCAGGAATAGGTATTGTTGATCTGGGTAGTTATTTGGAAATCCTAGCAAAGGCAAGGCTCATCAGAATAGGCATCCATCCGAGCATTGGAATCTGGTTCATCATTGAAACACCCACTTAAGAAGGTAGCCACCTTTGTGGTTTCTTCAGAGTTGCTGGTTTCCCTGTTACATACCCTGCTTACTTCATATACATGCTCTTGTTGGAATGTCCTGCAACAGAACATGATATGATATGGTCATACCACCCTGAACGTGCCCGATCTCATCTAGATCAAGTTCTTACATGTGTTGCTTCTTACAGGTTTTTTATTTACTTCTGTTCCTACCTGATACTCTCTTCTTTTTTTAAGTTTTTAAGATTTGTATTTATTATTTATTTTTGTGTGTTTCAATTACCATTAACTAGAATCCTTGTTCTGTGCCATGCTGTGGTGAGTTTTTTAAATTTGACAGTCTTATTTAATGATTTTAATGAGGCAACTTTATTTGCTTGCTAAATGTGAAGTACCATTTCTATCTGGAATCATGCATAAGCTGGATATATAATGCTGAGTATAACACAATCCCTCAGTCATCCTCCTCCAATTACACATAAGGAGAGAAAAGAACAAATGCATTCAGGATGGTAAGAAAGGAGAGAGTTGTCAGACATTCTCCTGCTGACAACTTTCCAGATAGCTTGAAAAAAGAAGTAAGCATTTTGCATAGCTATATAAGATTTTAGAAGGGCCAGTTAGACCTCTGTGATGAGAGGTTAACCCTAACCCTAATGCTAGAGGACTGTGTGACATATTAGAGAGAGGCTTCTGAAGTCAGAGTATGGCTACAGTGCTTGGCAGTAACATTAGGTAAATTGCTTAAACTCTCATCCCCATTTCTTCCAGAAAGAAAGAAAGAAAAGAGATTAGTAATAAATCCTACTTGTTAAATTAGGATAAATTATTCACTTGAGACAGTTCATGCTGGACTCCCTCAACTCTACCTGCCATGATTAACACCTTTTCTGGTGTCACCACAATTAGGATATAAAATTTTCCTTTATCTGATTAGCACAACTGTGGAATTTATTGAACTTTATTGCCAATTACCTTTCTGTTAATGGCAGAAACAATTAGTGAGGTATCTTTCTAAATTCATATGCATTTTGAATATATATTATCCATGAATAATATAAAATCAAATGGTAGAAATAAGTTCATCAGAATCCATGAAACAACTATAAATTATGATTAGTAAAGGGACAAATAGTTGAGTGATAAGATAGGAAATTCCTCACAGTATACTAACAGAATATTCCATGCAGTGTTTCTTTTTATGTTTTAATATTTATTTTTACTTTTCTCTCATATATTACATTCTGACTGCACTTTCCCTCCCTCTACTTCCTAGTTGCTCTTTCTCTTCGCCAGATCTTTCTTCTACCTTTAGAAAAGAGCAGGTCTCCTGTGCCGAGGCTGGACGAAGCCCCTCCCCCAAGTATCAAGGCTGAGCAAGGCATCTCTCCATAGAGAATGGGCTCCAAAAGCCAATTCATGTACTAGGGATAAATTCTGGCCCCACTGCCAGAGGCACCACAACTGCCCATGCCACACAACTGTCCACCTTCAGTGGGACTAGTTTGGTCCCATGCAGGTTCCCCAGCTGTCGGTCCAGACTCAGTGAACTCTCAGTAGCTCAGGTCAGCTGTCTTTGTGAGTGTTCTTATAATGATCTTGACCCTTACTCATATAATCTCTTTACCCTCTCTTTGACTGGATTGGGAACTTGACCTAGTGCTTACCTTTGTTCCTAGCAGAATTATTTGTAAGATTCAGAACCTGAAAACAACCTAAATTCCCCTAAACCAAAGAATGAATAATAAAAAAATGGGGTTCATTTGCACAATGGAGTACTACTCAGCAGGAAAAACAAAAAGACAGAACTAGAAAAACAAAATTCTGGGTGGGATAAGACAGACCCAGAAAGACATAGTATGTACTCATTCATAAATAGATTTTAGACATAAAATACAGAATAACCAAGGAATAGTCTGCAAACCCTGAGCATCTAGGTAATAAGGAGGACCCAAAGAAGGACATTGATGGATCCCCTGGGAGGGAAAAATAGATAAGGTCTCCTGAATAAATTGGGATGATTCTGGGAATGGGCAAGAGGAGGTAGGGTGAGAACATGAGGGAATGGGATGGTTGATTTGGGGGAGGGACAAAGAGGGAGAACAATGAAATGGATATCTTGATAAAGGGAACCATTTGGGGTCAAGAGAAACCTGGTGCTAGAGAAATTCCTAGGAATCCACAAACATGACCCCAGCTGAGACTAGAACAGTGGAGAGAGTGCTTGAACTGGCCTTCCCCTGTAATAAATTGATGACCACCCTAATTGTCATCACAGTACCTTCATCCTCCAACTGATGGAAACAGATGCAGAGATCCACAGACATGAATCTTTTTTCATCTGTGGAGGAAATTTGACAGGAGAAACCTGTAGGCACTCTTGACACTGGACTTTGTGAGTTCTGTCTTATAATTAGTAAAGTTATTTTGAAAAGAATATATTTTTCAAAAGATTTATTTTTGAATATACTAAAGTTTGTTCTTTTGTTGTGTGGCTGGCAGAGTCATTTACTGTCATTCTTGTTGGGACCAAGAATCTGTTATATTTGCTAATATCAGTTTTTATATAATACAGAGCAGATAACCAAACAGACCAAATCTGAACAATATCAAATCCAGATAAGCACTAAGAGAGCAGCTATTTTGATTGAAGACATAATGGCTTTCCTTGGCTGGAGGCCTTAAACCTGGGAAAACTTAAAAGATGGGGAGAAGAGAGAGTGACTGGGAGGGGCAGGAGGGGGAAGGGAGTTTAAACAAGGGGATACATGGATACAAAATGAGACTTTATTCATAATAAAATAAAAAAAATTTCTTTCATGTGTGGCGAGCCGCTTCTGTCCTGCAGAACGACGAGTCACCACACGCACGATTCTTCTCAGATCACACTTTATTGGAGTACAGCTCAGTTGTGAAATGGTGGAAAGAAGACCCCGAGCCTGAGATTCAGCCTGCTTATATAGGGAAGCCTGGCGCGTGATTGGTGCCCATCACAATGCCTCATTAACATATAGCTGGTGATTGGTTCAAAGTAGTACTCATTAGCATGTGGCTGGTGATTGGCCCAAAATAATGGCTCATTAGCATATCTGAGGATCGCATCGGATAGGTCCTTTCTCAATGCCTAATTAGCATCAGCACATCGGATTGGTCACTACTCGATGCCTAATTAGTATAAGCGGCAATAGAATGTTCTGGCAAGTTGTGCAAAGGCAAACCGTGCCCTACATCTCCCCCTTTTTTGTTTTCTAATGGCACAAACAGGATATAGCCCATACAGGTGTTCACCTCATGATGTGCCCACTGCTCAAAGACTGTTTCCTGCTGCCAGGATCCCCGAGACGCCTTCCTGTGTGCAAGGCCAGTGAGGGCGGCAGGGTGCAAAGGCCGTCTCAAAGGAGAATGATTCCCTATAGAGGTGCAACAGCAGCTAAAGCCTCTCTGTGCAAGGGCAATCATTGTAAGTTCTTAAGGGCAGAGAGCCAGGCTGCGGGGGAGTGCCCTGCATCAACAGCCAAGAGTGCCTGAGTGAGTAGTACCTTTTCTGGACACGCTCTGATGCGAATACGGCAAACCAGCCAGAGGCAAAAAACCATCCCAAATAAACAGCAGGCTGCAAAAATTCCTACTCCCACCCACTCCTTGAAAAAGGAAAAGGCAGAAGTGAGCCAAGAAGTAAAGTCCCCAAGGGTCACAGGCTCCAGTCTTGTAGCATTCAAGCATGCAATCAGGAACTTTTGCTTGAGAATCATCTTCTCGGCTTCCATAGACCAATTTCCACTTTCCGCCTGAATCAGGGGGAAGACGGTCAGGAGTGTCCATATCAGCATCATCCTTAGAGTTGTCCTCAATGTGTCTCGTCAATCTTGATGGCACCCAGACTGGCTCCTGATTCTGTGGAGAAACACATAAAGATCCCCTGGATCGAATGATAACGTGATCCGGGCCTCGCCATTGATTAGAAAGTACATCCTTCCACATAACTTTGCCTTGATTGTTGGGTTCTGACGTCATATGACGTTCGGCAACGGTTTCATTTTTATCATTTAAATTTAGAAAACTTATGGTGAATAAGGCAAGAGAGAACCTTTGTTTGGGGGTGCAATTCTCTGCTATTCCCCCTTTTTGTTTTTGCAGGAAGTCCTTGAGCATACGATTCACTCGCTCTGTTATCCCTTGCCCTTGTGGATTATAGGGCAGGCCTGTGATATGTTTCACTTGCATTTTGTGACAAAATGAGGCAAAACTCTTAGATGTATAGGCTGGCCCATTGTCTGTTTTCAGTGTATTGAGCTTGCCCCAAGCTGCCCAAGCTTCAAGGCAGTAGGTAATGACATTGTGAACCCTTTCTCCAGAAAGAGGTGTAGCGTGCATTACTCCAGAACATGTATCAATGGAGACATGCACATACTGAAGCTTTCCAAAGGATGGAACATGGGTAACATCCATCTGCCAAATTTCAAGTGGAAAAATGCCTCTGGGATTAACTCCTATTTTTGAGCAGGCAAGTATTGCACACAAGCAGAACAGCTTTTTACAATATTCCTAGCGATCTTCCTAGAAATTTTAAATTTAGTTCTTAAAACCACAGATGAAACATGGTATAATCTATGAAACTCTCGCACTTGTGTTTCAGAGTCCAATGCCACAAAAGCGCGCGTTGCCAGATCAACTTGTTCATTGGCTTTTGCCATAGGACCAGGCAACAAAGAGTGAGCTCGGATATGAGTAATATAAAAGGGATTGGATCGATGCAAAATCTCACCTCTTATTCCTGCTAAAAGTGAGGCTACCATACTAGAGGGTTTAATATAGGAAACAAT
>PVIH01025479.1:0-20612 GCA_004025045.1 Sigmodon hispidus
AGCTAAACCATGACTCCAGGCTTTCTCCTTGACCTTCTCAGATCAGCAAGGTGACCTTCCCCAGGCCCTCAACTGATAACAGATAGATTTCCATATCAATTCTACCCTGTCTGTTACTTCCCCTCACAGGCTTGCCACATTCTTTTGAATATCCCACCCCTTTCCTCCCAGCTACCTGCATGGCAGAGATTCTGTATAAATATTGGCTGAAACAATAAAGCTTTGGGCATACAGGATGACTTTGAACCATCTATAGGCAAGCAGTTCTTAAACCTACAATTTTCCTTCTCAGCCTCTGAAGTAGCTAAGATTGCATGCCCAGCTAGTGAAGATTATGTTGAGACATAATAATATTAACAAGTATCTTCTAAGACTAAGACTAACACATAGTTCTGTAGTTCTGGCTTTCTCACAAAAACAATTTTTAGAGAAATTTCTTCATTTCTTGAAATTCCAGTTCTTTGAAACTCTATAGAATGAAGCTGGAGAGATGCCCCAATTGTTTCTAAGCACCCAGTGTTCTTCCAGGAAACGAACCATATTGGGTAGCTCACAATAGCATGGGAATCCAGCTCGAGGCCCAACATCTTCTGTTTTCCACAGTCACCTGGACATATATGGAGATATTCACACACATTCATATACATTTTAACTCTATAAACTGTATTTTTTTTCCCCTGTGAGTCAAAACCAAAGAAAGCAGTTAACAAAACGCCTGGCAAGTAGTAATTGCCCAGTAAAATTTTACTACTTAAGTAGAGCTGGATGATGAAAGGTTTAATCCTAGCAAAGGAAAACAGCCTGTTTAGATAGTATGCTTCCAATCAGCCAGGACTACCAAGTGAAATCCTATTTAAGAAAAACAATTTAACTACTTATAACTTACTTAAAACCTAAAATATTAACCACCAATACCTACTATATAAATATTTAAGGGACAAAACTAAGAGCCTGGTGTACTAGAAAACACTTGTGATCCCAACAATCTAGAGGCAAAAACAAAAGAATCAGAAATTTAAGGCTTGCCTAAAGTACATAGTGAATTAGAGGCTGGCATGGACGACATGACTTTGCCTCAAAAAAAGAAAAAAAAAAAACCTAAAAAAAAAAGACAAATCTGAGGTAGAGGCAATGGTGGTACATACCTTTAATTCAAGTGCTTAGAGGGAGAGGCAGCCAGATCTCTGTGAGCTCATGGCCAGCCTGGTCAACAGTATTAGTTCCAGGGCAATCAGAGCCTATCTCAGAAAAAACAATAAATACATAGGAAAATAAAATCAAAAAAATGAAAATGTAAAATCATTAAAAAAAAAAAAAACTAATCTAATGCCTTTCTATACCCAACAGAAAATTTTTACAAGGACCCTTTCTTGCATTTCCTTAAATCAGTGACTCTCAGCCTTCCTAATGCTGCTACCTTTTAATACAGTTCCTCATGTTGTGGTGATCCCCAACCATAACATTATTTTTGTTGCTACCTCATAACTAATTTTGCTATACTTATGAATTGTAATGTAAGCATCTTACATACAGAATGTTTTATATGTAACCTCTAAAGGGGTAGCAACCCATAGGTTGATAACTGCTGCCTTTAACCAACTCTATCTATAGTTGGCAGGTACACGTGCTTCCTGAGGACTGGCAAGATGCTTCAGCAGATGAAGTTTCCCCAACAACAAGCCTCAGACATTAGTTCATCCCTGGGATCCACATTGGGGAGAGAGAACCAGTTCTTGAAAGCTGTCCAGACTTTACTCATATACTGTGACACCGTCAAGCTAACACAGACACATGCTAAATAAACACATAGATGAGTAAACAGGAAAATAATAGAAATACTTTTTAGTTCACTCTCAAGCTAATCATCCAGATAGTCTAGCAGGCACCTTGGAAGTGACCATGCATCTCCTCAGGTTGCTCTTTACCAGCCAATGTTCAGTCCATTCTCTCTCCCTCTTTTGGCCCCAATTGCACTTGTAAGTAGGCACATTTAAGTCGTTCTTCCTAAGAGCCAAGTTAACAGATGGTGTGTTATAGAAGGGAAGACTGCAACCCAGTCAAGCCTTGTCTACACTCTCCCATTGTTCTCTTTCAATCCTGAGAAGGTTGTCCTGGCAACCAGCTCTATTCTTTCTTCTGTAAGCCTTTGATGTCTTCTCCCTTTCAGCCCTTTAAGTTATTCTCACTAGACAACTAAAGATTATCTGTCAGCTAGCTTCTCAGGGCTCTGAGGGACTGGAGAGAGGGCTGAGCAGCTAAGGGCACTTGTTCCCAGCACTCACATGATGGTTCACACCATCCCTATCTCCAGTTATAGGATATACAACACCCTCTTCTGACTCCATGGGACATGAAGTACACACATGATATACATACATGTGTGAGTGTATGTATGTATGTATTTGTGTATATGCGTGTGTGTGTGTGTGTGTGTGTGTGTATGTGTGTGCAAGCAAGACAGTTCTATACATAAAATAAAAATAGGAAAGAACTGGTTCAAAGATCTCAAGTATTTTCAAATGTCTTTTCATTTTTGTTTCTACGATATTCATCCTCCCAAAAAGCAACTTGGGAAAGGAAAGGATTTATTCAGCTTATAATTCCCACTTACAGTCCATCAGTGAAAGGAAGACACAGCAAGGGCTCATGTGTGTATAGGTGCACCATGTGCATTCAGGAGCTCATGTGTGTGTAGGTGCACCATGTGCATTCAGGAGCTCATGTGTGTGTAGGTGCACCATGTGCATTCAGGAGCTCATGTGTGTGTAGGTGCACTATGTGCATTCAGGAGCTCATATATGTATTTGTAGGTGCACTATGTGCATTCAGGAGCTCATGTATGTGTAGGTGCACCATGTGCATTCAGGAGCATATGCATGCTGGGAACTGAACCTGTGTCTTCCGCAACAGCAACAAGTTCTCTCAACCCTGAACCATCTTTCCAGCTCTCAACTTATATTTTAAAAAGAGAAGTAAAAAGAAAAATATAGAAGAAGCATAAATTTCTATATACAGATTAAGTAACAAAATTAAAGCAAGATGATATAAAAATGTAAACAGGTCCATAACATTCTATGAGTTTGAGAAACCAGTAATAAAAAAGAAAGAAAGAGAGAGAGGGAGGGAGGGACAAAAAAAAGGCAATGAAGAAGAAAGGAGGGAAAGAAGGAAGGAAGGAAGGAGGGAGGGAGGGAGGGAGGGAAGGAGGGAAGGAAGGAAGGAAGGAAGGAAGGAAGGAAGGAAGGAAGGAAAAAAGAAATCCTCAGACCGTGTGGATTTTTTGGAAAATGCTACTGAGCCTTTAAAGAACAGCTACCCTGATACTCCTCAACCTGTTCCGTAGTACAGAAACTCTTTCTATGAACCTAGCACTGCTCGGATGACAAAAATGAACAACAACAACAACAAAAGCCAATACCAATACCCCAGTGTGATGGTTAATATTACTTATCAATCTTCCAGGATGTAGAATTGCCTAGGAAACAAATCTTGAGGAATGTCTGTGAGGAATTGTCTTTATTGGGTTAATTTAATTGAGAATACCCACCCTGAAATGTGGCCATACCCTAGGCTTGGATTGTGGGCTTACATATAAAAGAGGTGGCTAGCTAGGAACAAGTACTCATTGTTGTCTGCATCCTGTCTGTGGGTGCACTGTGACTAGCTGTTTTCAGATGATGTTAATAAGAACAGAAGTTGGGTGTAGAAGCTAATACCTACCACCCTAGAATTGGGGAGACTAAGGCAATAGGATAGCCTCAAGTTCAAGGATAGCCTAAAATTATTTTTTAAAGATGTATTTTTCATTATGTATATCTATGTGTAGAGGGTTTTGTACATGAGTTCAGACACCTGAGGAGGTCAGAGGGCTTTGGATTCCCTAGACTTGGAACTATATATGGTTGTAGGCCACCCTGTGCTACAGATCCTCTACAAGAGCAGTACATACTCTTAATTGCTAACCTATCTCTCCAGCTCCTGGACTATGGCGTCTGAGACCAGCATAGACTCTATGAGATCCTATCTCAAATAAAAACAAACATAGCTCATCATCTTTCTCACTTACACAGCCTCAGCCATTCTGTCAAAGCATTATAGAGCAGATTGAGATACTGTTGACAGGGGGAATGTCTGTGAAGAGACAGAGCCTTTCATGATGCTTGGTAAACTTGACTTAGGTAACTAGGGTTCCAGAAAGGGAGCATCCACCAAAGCTGTCCCAAGCCAGTGACTTTGGGGCTCTTGTCTTGAGAATTTGAAGAATAAAATTCAGGGACCAAAAAAAAAAAAAGAGCCTTAGAAAAAATTGCTTTATTCTAGGGAACTTGACAGGAAAAGGCAGAGCCTCTGCCTGTACAAAAGAAGGGGTTCCTGGAAGAGGCACCATTGAACCCCACTGTTGTGAATTGATAAGGCTTTACTGGGTGGAGGGAGAGAGGAGTCAATGCATTGGTCAGACCTGTTTCTATTCCTGGTCACAGTACCTCTTCCATGATAGAGGTTCTCTTTTAGGTGAATGAAATAAGGAAATTTCCCATCTCAACTCCCTGGCCTCTGGCCAAGGCAAAGCCAAAGATATCTTGGTTTAAACACTTCTGACATCTCTTGCCTCTGGCAAGGACTAGGCTACAAACAAGCCCAAGGACATTTCTGGCTTTTAGCCAAGAAAAGAACTTTTTATTTTCCTTTATTATTTTTATTTTTAAAGAAATGTATTACATTTTCTTTTTATTAAAAGTAGATTTTTTTTGTCTCATAAAAAGTATCATGATTACAATTGGTCTCCTCTCCCTCTACTCCTCCAGTTTCCTCCCTACCCTTCAGGATCCACCCTCTTTCTTTAAAGTATTTTTTAGTCCTAGACCTGCCAGTTTCTATCTCCTATTCCCATCAAAGAGATAGGAAGAATCTGTAGGAAGAATTGTTTAGATTATGTTGGCCTGAGGGTGTGTCGGTGGTAGTCTTGAAGGCACAGAATGATGTTCCAAGATCCAGCCTAAATGTGTGGAAACCAGGGCTGCTTGGCTGCACTGCTGCCATGACAATATTATGCCCAGATCTTGAGTGGGACCCCAAAAGACCACCATGGAGACAGAGTAAATCCCACATGCAAAAGCAAACAGCCTCTATTCAAACTTAAGTTCAGTCTCTCTGTCTGTTCCATGGAGCAGTAAAAGCAGAGCATGCCAAGCTGTCTGGACCAGTGGGACGAGAAAACATGAACCCTCGACCTAAAGGGGAGAAATGAGAGGGGCAAGAGACACGAAGAACGACCAGCAAGACAGTCTTCTGATCAAGCTGGGTGATTTTATTTTTCTCAGGGGGTTTATATAGTAAAGAAGGAGGTCAGCAGGGCAGAGAGTCATGTAGGAAAGGATTGCAGAATCTCTTCAGGTTGTTTGCACAGATGTTCTGACAAGGAGATAAAGCAAGTCCTTGCAGCCTAGTATGTCACGTAGTTTCTGGTAAATGACTAACTGTCATAAAAGGAAACAGAGGTCCATAAACATGGCTAGCTTATAAACTGAAATGGCTAAGCTAATATGGCTTGGCTTTTGGGCAGGGGCTAAATAGAATAGCTAAGCTACTGTGACTATAATAAAACCAATACAGGCTTTGGCTCCCATCACCAAGCCTGGGCAGGGTAGAGTTTTATCATAGTAGAAGCTGGGATGAGGAAATTTCCAGGGTTCAGGACCTTGACTGACTGACATTTGTCTAGGGATGTCTCATTGAGGTTGAGAGTGTAGGTGTGTGCTGGGCTCAAGAACTATCTAACTATTGGATTGTTGAGAATATCAGATATTTCCCCTTACATGCTGGCCTTGCCCTGGGTGATGTCTGTTATGGGCTTTTCCTGGAAATACCAGGTGCTGCCAGTAAGACACTAAAGCCTACTAAAGATGTCTGTCTGGTTTTTATTAAGCCTATCTTGGCAACTGTTTTGCCAAGCTCTTCTGGGCCCTACATTTCTGTGTAGTCAAGCTGTTCTGGGCCCCACATTGGTGTGTGGCCAAGCTATTCTGGGCCCCACAACAGGCTCATTGATAGAAACCAGCTTAAAGGTAGCTCGAAGCCTCAGTTTACTGTCTGGTACCATCCAGTCCCCAGGAAAAGCCATAAAACTGGCACCACCCAGGAAGGGGTCAATCATCATCTGAGGAGAAAATACCTAATGTTCCAGAGGAAATGTTTAAGGTCTAACCATTATAGCTATCACCAGGTGTCCAGCATATGCCTATTTTCCTTTATTAAAGACATCCCTAGACAAATGTCAGTCAATCAAGGTCCTGAACCCTGGAAATCTGTTCAATGATAGAAACCCCCGCCGCATCCAGACTAGACATCCTCTGCTCTAACCACTGCTATAAACAGATGGACAGACCTAGCTGAAGCTTGAATAAAGGCTCTTTGCTTTTATATATGCATTTGAATTTCTTGGTGGTCTTTTGGGGGAGGAGCATAACACATAAAAAAGGGGAAATGAGTTAAACATGAGTAAACCTGCATGATACATTTCTCTATCCTTTTCACCATGGACATAATGTTAATTTAAGCTATTTAAGGTTCCTGCAGCCTTGACTTTGTGCTATGATGGAATTGAACCTAGACTTTCGAATTAAACTAAACCCTTTCTCCCTGTTACTTTTTGGTTTGTTTTTTGAGATAAAGTTCCTTTGCTTGGCTATCCTAGAACTAGCTTTGTAGATGAGGCTGGCCTTGAATTCACAGAGATCCATCAGCCTCTGCCTTGCCCATATTGTTATTTATTTATTATTTTTGGGTCAGGATAGTCTATCACAACAACAGAGATGAAACTGGAAGAGAAGTCATATAACTGTAATACTCCACAACCTAATATGAACCCTGTTAGCCCCACATACTAGCTCTCCAGTTAGTCTGTCAAATCTGGGAGAAAGCAGCAAATGCTATGTCAGAAATAAAGGACTACTAACAATGGCAATAGCTCCAACCAGAGCAGCAGCTGTGGTGATATTTTGTTTGTGTTCTGACAAATGAAGCTTGCCTGGAGATCAGAGGGCAGATCTAGGCACTAGTTAACCATAGAGGCCAGGCAGTGGTGTTACACACCTTTAATCTGTTGTATTAAGTTTTTTGGCCCGTTTGGCGCCGGAGTTTGTGACCTGGTGCGCGCGCCGGTGGTTAGAACTTCGTTTGTGGCGGCTTTTGTCTCTCAAAGAAATGAATTATATGCTTATATCTTTTATATTGTTTGGCCCATGTCTTAAGCATATTACGAGCTAGCTCTTTTATCTTAATTTAACTCATTTTTATTTATCTTTTTACCACGTGGTCCACAGCCCATGGCTCACCTGAATTCTTACATGCTGCTTCTTCGGGTGACGATGGAGATTGGCCAATTCTACCTTTTTTTTTTTTATCTGCTTGTGCTCTGATTCTCCACCCACTTCTATGGTGCTCTATATAGGCCAAAACAGCTCTTTTATTTACATCATACAAAGAACATTCTCACCACATTAATCCTAGCACTTGACAGGAAAAAGCAGAAAGATCAGGAGTTCAAGGCTACCCTAGGCTACACAAGGTTAATACAGTCTAAAAGAGAAGCAAAGCTAGGCAGTGGAGGCTCTCAACTTTAATCCCAATACTTGGAATCTTATGCCTTTGATTCCAGTACTTGGGAGGCACAGGCCTTTAATCCCAGCACTAGGGAGGTGGAAGTGATACTGCTAGGCAGAGAGAGGACTACAGGTGAGAGGAGACAGGAGCTCTGCCCCTTTCATCTGAGAAGTCGTGGAGGTAAGAGGTAGCTGTGGTTTGCTCCTTTCTCTCCCTGATCTTTCAGCATTTACTCCAATATATAGCTCTGGGTTTTATTATTAAAACCAATTAGTCTTCACAACAAAAACAAAAACAAAACATAATTTTTTTTCTTTGTAAAATAAATATTTATTGACTATTAAAATCAAAGTGATCTCAATTTCTCCTTCTTAATACATTCTAAGGAGAGGTATATAGCCTTTAGGGAGTCTTCACATATCAATCAAATCATCAGGATAATCCCACAACATGCCCAAATGCAAACTGTTGGAAGACTCTGTTGCTTATGGTTGCAACCCATAAAATCATGGAAAATTTCTTTCCCCTGAGGCTTTCTACTCTGCCTGGCCTTATTTGGAAGCAGTCTCTGAGCTTGGATACCTGACTTAGGTCAATTTAATCCTATATAATGGTTGTGCTACTGGAAGTGTTGGAATCAGAGTCTGGCCATGGCAACCCTACCAAGATGGCCTTGACCAACAATTTTTAGTAGGCCAACTTAAGAGACAATTTAAGAGTCCTGTAAAGGCATAGACTTACTTTAAAAACTTTATCTCAGGGAAAGACAATATTATTAGACCATCTAGTGCCTGTAGGCAGGGCTCAAGTCTAAGAAGAATCTAGGAAAAATCTCAGGATTGCACTTGACAGCCAATAGATTCAAAACTTAGTTTCATGTCAAAAGCTTCAAAACTTAGTTTCATGTCAAAAGCTTAGCCAATAGTTTCAAAGAATTATTCTACCTCATATCCCTTTACTCAATCCCAAAATGCCAAGACATGCAACATCCTACTTACTTATTTCTTTCTTTAAAAACCCTCTTACCCTGACCTTGGGGCCAAATTCCCCCCACTGAGTGGAAACATAGGGTTTTGGCCAGAGTTCAAACCCATAAATTGACCTTCATATGTTTGCATCAGAATCCAGCTTCTTGGTGGTCTTTGGGGGGTTCTCAACATAGGTACAACATTTGATGCTGGGAATCACCACAGCTCCCATGGACTCTGGACTACAGGGATTGACTGGCTGGAAAGTATCTCTGTCTGTATTTAGTATCATTTCTGGGGTCAACTCAAGTTGGTAATCATGACCAGACCCAGTTAAGAGCAGACATGCTAGAGAACCATGGTCACAAGGTGTTAGAAGATGTTCCAGCCCCCAATGGTGGCGACAGAGAGCCCCATATCTGCTCAATTGAGGATAGAAAGCCTCAGACCTAGATGGTATTTGGACCACAAGTGGCTCATTCCCACAACATGTCAACACACCATCATTTTGCTTGTCACTCTGCTTTCAGTCTCATTGGAGCAGTTTGGTGGTTTCACAGTGCTCTTGCTTATATTAACTAACAAACCACCCACAAAGTTAAAAAAAAGAAAAAAAAGCTCTGAACAGAAATGTTCCCCATAGACTTGGGTGTTTGAATGCTTGGCCCATAGGGAATAGCATTAGGAGTTGTAGCCTTGTTGGAGGAAGTCTGTCAATGTAGGGCTGGGCTTTGGGGTTTTCTATGCTCAAGCTAATTCAAGTGTGGTACACAATCTCCTTCTGCTGTCTGAGGATCAAGATGTAGCACTCTCACCTTCTTCTCCAGCACCATGTCTGCCTGCATGCTACCATGTTCTGCCATAATGATAATTGACTAAACCTCTGAACTGTAAGCCAACTCCAATTAAATGTTTTCCTTTAAGAGTTGCTGTGGTCATGGTGTCTCCTCACAGCAATAGAAACCTAACTAAGACAACGACTTTCATGAGATGTCATAACTATATTTCAGTAGCCTATTACATTATCCTCACTGAAGTGAGACTTGATGCACACTAACATTCTTTACTAGTCTGTCTTTCCTCTTGATTATTCCTATCCTTTCTCTAAAACCCCTCAGCCACAGTAGGGCTGAGCAGCTGATTTATGAGCTAAATTTGCTCCTCTCCCAGATATCTTTGACCATGATATTTCCACCACTTATTTCTGAGACATTTAGGGGGAGGAAGAAAGGAAACATTTGGACCTGAGTATGGTGACAAAAAGATATTGTCTCCATCAAGGCAACCCGGAGCATAAATCTCTTTGAAAAGTTAGAGGCTGGAATGCATCCTAGCTAGTAGACAGTTTACATAGCATTCACAGGCCCTGGGTTCAAGCTCTACAAGTGCATAAACTCCACAGGTAATTGAAAGATTGTTCACAGCTGTATGGGTAGTTTGAGGGTAGGCTAAACTACATGAGACTCTTAAGGAGGACTATAGCACCCTGGTTGCAAGATGTGCAGAAATGTAAGGGCATTTGGAGAACTGTCTTTTTTTTTTGAATAAAGTATCATTTTTTATCCATGCATCCCCTTGTTCAAACTCCCTTCCCGCTCCCGCTCCTCCCAGTCACTCTCTCTTCTCCCCATCTCCTCATCTCTTCCCCAGAAAGAGCAGGAGGTCCCAAGGTCCCAAGGTGGCTTACTTCAGCATCCACTCTAGGCCAGTTCACGTTCCTCATCCCAACATCAAGACTGGGTCAGATGTTCCTCTGGAGGAAATGGGCTCCAAGATGCCACTCCAAGGTGCTTCAGATACCAAGCTATTCAGTGGTTGTGGTTTACAGCTTGAGTATGCTTTGTTTTTTGTTTGTTTAAAGTCCACTAATGAGTAAGTACATCCTTTGCTTATCTTTCTGGGTTTGTGATATCTCACTCAGGAGGATATTCTCCAAATCCATCCATTTGCCTGCAAATTTTAGGATATCATTTTTTCTCACTGCTGAGTAGTACTCCATTGTGTAGATGTACCACATTTTGTTAATCCATTTTTCAGTTGAGGGGCATCTAAGTTGTTTCCAGGTTCTTGCTATTATGGATAATGCTGCTATGAACATAGTTGAGCTAATGCTATTGGGGTGCAAATGTGCATCTTTAGGGTATGTACCCAATAGTGGTATTGCTGGGTCCTTGGGGAGATTGACTCTCAGTTTTCTGAGAAACCACCATACTGCATTCCAGAGGGGCTGAAAAAGCTTACACTCCCACCAACAATGGAGGAGTGTTCCCCTTGCTCCATAACCTCTCCAGCATAGGCTGTCATCTGTGTCTTTTATCTTAGCCAATCTGACAGGTATAAGGTGGTATCTCAAAGTTATTTTGATTTGCATTTCTTTCATAGCTAAAGATGTTGAGCACTTTTCAAGTGTCTTTCAGCCATTTGTAATTCTTCTGCTGAGAATTCCCTTTTTAATTATGAACCCCAATTTTTAATTGGGTTATTTAGGGCTTTGGGCTCTAGTTTCTTCAGTTCTCTATATATTTTAGAGATTAGTCCTCTGTCACTTGTAGGATTGGTGAAAATCTTTTCCCATTCTGTAGGCTATAGTTTTGTCTTATTGACAACATCCTTGGCTTTACAGAAGCTTCTCATTTTCAGGAGGTCCCACTTATTGATTGTTGTTTTAGTGTCTGTGCTACTGGGGTTATATTTAGGAAGTGGTCACCTGTGCCAATGCATTGGAGGGTATTTCCCACTTTCTTTTCTATCAAGTTCAGTGTGGCTAGATTTATGTTGAGGTCTTTGGAGAACTGTCTTTCAATACCCCCAAATTGCTTTTGATCTTTTATGGTCCCATTTGCTTCAAGCTTTCAAAGCCACAGATGAGTCCCCTTTTTTCCTTTAAGTTGCAAATGGATGCTCCCAGGCTTTATTCTTTTCTTCTGCTTGGCAGCTTTATAGCTGGTACTTGAGAACTATCTCCTCCCTACCGACTTGCCCCAGTGTTAACACAGAACTAAGTGCTTCCTCATATTGCCAACTCAACAGACAAGTGGAAGCACAATGTCACCATGTATCACCAGCTCTGCCTTTGGAAAATAAGAGATTTCTTATTCTGAGCAAAGCATGAGTGAGCATGGCCCAAGAACACAGATTCATTACCCTGAATGACATATTCCATCATGGAAGAAGATGAATGGATTTTTTTTTTATTGTCATAGAACAAAGAGAATTGTGAATTGGTATATTTATTGACTACATTGGTGGGGTCATTGTGAAAAATTTTTTGATCAACCCCACCTTTATGATTGATGGATACAGGTTTATCATTTTCTAAATGTTCTATCTAGTAGCCATGAAAATACTGTATATCATGTACAGAGGTTGATAGCAGAGCTAAGGATAGTCCTAGGGAAAAAATATTTTCTAGTAGATCTTATTATATAGTCCAGGCTGGCCCTAAAATCCTCTTGCTTCAGCTTCCAGAGTGATAAGTTCATAGGCATGTTTCACCAGCCCTTGTTAATTTTGACTCTTTTCCCAATCCTTAGCCAAGCTCTTGAAAAACAAAACAAAATCTAGTGTGATTATGTTTGTTATTCCCGAACACTAGAGACAGAGGCAAGAGAATCCAGAGCACAGGGGCAGCCTGGGCTACATAAGCAGATGTTATCTAAAAAAAAAAAAAAAAAAAAAAAAGATACACCCACACCCACACATGTGAACTGTTAGACAAAAAGAGTATAGTTGTGAGTCACATCTGCTATAAATTCCAGATTAGAGTATGATGAACAGGAGAAGGCTTTTGCAGTGTTATCTTTCCAGTGTGAGGGATTCTGCAGAACCCAGCTATGCTAGATCACTGTGACCCGGGAGACTTCAGTCTTATATCTAATGCTTCTCTGAGCTAAAGAACTTTGTGACCTCATTTTTGTGTAACATTTAAATTCTTTCTTAGGATTTTGTGACTTTTCAAGTACAATTTTATTAGTTGTTCATATGTGTACAATCTAGGTACCATAATGTGTTTAAAGCATTTTAGACACTTTCTTCCTACCACCCATCCACAATGTTCTTAAGAGCGTGTGTGCATGTGAACATGTACAAAAACTATGGTGCTGAGATCAGGAGCTAGAGGACTCCAGACAGCATACCTAAATGCTAGGAATTGCTACTGTGATTGCAATTGGGCTGCAAAGCTTATGTGCAAAGTACAAATGTGAGATCCAGAGGACACAAAGGAAAGGGTAAGGGAAGAGGGACCGGGAACTGACTGCAAACAAACCTCATCCTCTGGAGGAAACAGGATAAGCCTGTCCAGACACTGGAGAGGACAATGAGGAAGGAAAAGCAATTACTAGAACAGATGGGCGGAAACTGAGCAACTCAGCAGCAGAGCTGTGTGGAAGAAAGCAAGTGGAGATGTGGGGGTTGGACAGAGTCTCCATTATTTCCCATAGCTCCTAGCTCTGCAAGACTGCTAAATGTAGCTATTTAGGCATGCATGAGCTCATGTAAACATTCAAGATCCCTCCTAATCCTGGAATTGTCTGTCACTTGGGACTTTTGTTATACATATATTTAATAGATACCTTAATTCATTTCCTTCTTGCTAAAGTATCTAGAGTACTTGAATTCCTGTGGAATTGTTAAGGTTTATAAAGTTAACATGAAAGGATATTGGAACCAGGTCTGTCCTAGAAAATATGGGACAGATGGTTGTGGGGCACTAAAAACACATTAACTCTTAGGCCTATAACCCAGAATCTTATTGACTGTCATATTTTTTAAAAGCTTTGCAGAGAAAGGCATATGCTATTGTTTCATGTCTTTTCATAGAACTAAATTCCTTCAGACGTAAACATTTTTTAAAAAAAGAAAACCATGCAGTAAATCACATGAGCCTAACATGAATAAAACGCAAACCATTATAGATGGGCTCTGAGTTTGCCAGCTGTCCATGGGATTATTATGCATAATAAATTACATACTCTGGACTCTGCATCCTGGCAAAGCTGCACACAAAAGCTATCCTTGATTAATCATTAGCTATCAATACATGATAATTGCTCAATATTTCAAAGGATTTGAGTACAAAAACTGACCCTGCTTTTAGTCATTTATTTATATAATTGCTTGAGCAAAAACAGCATATCACCTCCTTTCATGCTCGTTGAAATGTTTTGGGGTGCACCATGTAGCAGTCGGTTGAAGAAAGAATGCATTCCAAGATAAATCTTGAAGGCCTATGTATGTGGCAGCAGGAAGGTACAGCCTCCTCTGAAGGACTGAACCCTGAACAATCTTACAAAGGCCTATTCGTTGATTGTTACACAAAGTATTTCCTCATCTCAAGGTCCCTAATCTTAATTTACATGTCTTACTGATCTCCACAAATCTTTACAGACCTCCAAGGCTGTAGCCCTTTATTATGTATCCTGTGCAATACACAATAATACAGTACCCTCAGATGTGTCGGAGGCATCTTGTGGCCAAAGCCCTGGGATGGCTACAAAGCCCCTTCAGCAAAACAATCCTTGTTTTCCACAAGGATTCTTAAAGGTCAAAATATTTCTAAAAAATAGTTGTTCATTCTAATATCTACCTCATATAGTGATTCTGCTAAACTCCTACAATAGAAGTGTTTGAGCTGGACTATATCTCATTTTCTCAAGGTAAATTAAAATACAGAAACAAACAAACAAACAAAAAACTCACCCTTGGTAGACTCTCAAAAGTTCTGTTTCCTTTCTTTCTTTCTTTCTTTTCTTCATTCCTTCCTTCTGTTTTTTCTTTTCTTTTTTCTCCCTTCCTTCTGTTTTTTTCTTTCTTTCTTTTCTTTTTCTTTTTTGAGACAAGGTCTTGCTATGTTGCTCTACCTAGACTTGAACCCCTCTGCAATGCTCCTGCCTCTACAGATCAAAAAGTCTCAAATACCTGTAGTATTATATTTTCTTTGGGAAACAGTTTCTATTTAGATTCTTTGATTATCATTATATGAATTTGAAGTGGTAATTATAATAATTATTATTGGAGAGAACAAGCTTGTCACTATTTGCTTCTTGTGTGAAGGCCTGAGAACTTCATTGAGGGTTCGATTCTAACCTTATGCTTGTTGAAGCAGAGTCTTTCTTGTTTCTGCCTTGCTGTGTTCTCATGCCCACCAGCCTGGGACTTTCCAGGAAATCTTCCTGTCTCCTCCTCCCACCTGGCTTTAGGAATACTGGGATTAAAGATGCTTGCCACTATATCTGATTGGTTTTGTGGGTTTCTGTTTTGAATTCAGGTGGCCGCAATCACTTTTACATGCTAATCTATGCCACCAGCCCCTTTACCCATTTTTAAATACAGTTCTTTCTTATTTATTGTTATTGAATGGAGTTGTTTTTTTTTTTTTTAAACTTTATTTATTTACTTGCCTTGGTGTTTGCCTGGAACTGGAACTACAGACAGTTGTTAGCTGCCATGTGGGTGCTGGGAATCGAACCCGGGTCCTCTGGAAGAGCAGACGGTGCTCTTAACCGCTGAGCCATCTCTCCAGCCCCTGGAGTTGCTTTTTTATACATGTTTGTGTGTCCTGTAGATGTGGGGGTTTGTGTGTCCACTTATCCTGTATGAGATACATGGGTTTGTAGGTCTTTTCTCCTATTCAATGTGTCACTCTCATTTTGTTTCCTTTGCTGTGCTTTTAAGGCAGATGTAATTCTACTTATTTATCTATTTGTTCCCTGAGCTCTTGGTATCATATGCAGAGACTCACCAATATAAATACTAAGGAGCACTGTCCCCAGGTAGTCAGTGTTCTATTGTTGTGAAAAGACACCATGACCAAAACAACCATTATAAATAAAAGCATTTAATTGAGGACTTTATTACAGTGCCAGAGGTTTAGTCCATCATCGGATCATGGCACGGATCATGATGTCATACAGGCAGTTGTTGAAGCAGTATCTGAGAACTGCATCCTGATTCACAAGCAGAGAGATAAACACTCTGTATTTGGCATCAGCTTTTGAAACCTCAAAACACACCTCAGTGACACATTTCCTCCAACAAGGAAATACCTGTTAATCCTTCTAATCCTTCTAATCCTTTCAAACAGTTTCACTCTCTGGTGACTAAGGATTCAAATACATAAGTCTATAAGGGCGATTCTTCTTCAAACCACTACTCACAACATTATTTTCTAAGAGTTACACAGTTGTAGTCTATGTTTAAGACATTGATCCATTCTGGGTTGATTGTTTTTATTTGTTATTTTATGTGTATGAGTATTTTGCCTGAGCAACATGTGTGTGCCTGATGCCTGAAGATGCCAAGAGAGGGCATTGGATCTTCTGGAACGAGAACTAAAGACAGTTATAAGCCACCATGTGGGTACTGAGCATGGACCCAGGTCCACTGGAAGAATAGAGCTCAACCCCCAGAGAGATCGCTAGAGACAGAGATGTCCAGAATGCAACAGCAAGGCTTATTGTCAGTGAGATACAAGCCAGGCAGGAAGCTTGTTCCACTCACTCGATGCACGAAGAAGGAAGAGCTGCCCACTCCAAATTACACAAGCTTTTTTAAAGGCAAAATGTACAAGGCAGGGCTACTTGGGGACAAAGGTGTGAGTATGCTGCTGATTGGTTCATGCTTAGGTACTTTTTATAGCTTAACATTTCTGGACTCTACCTGGGTGGGGTGGACATTTTACTGCCTTAGGGTTGGATCATCTAGATGTCCTTAGCTTATTCCTTCTTGGAACTGGGCAAGCCCTTGCCAGGAATGAGAAACTAAACTTTATTTTACCTTTATAATACAAAATGGAATTTTTAAAGCTAAGTTTACTCTCTTCATAGACAGTGTTCTTAAACACTGAGCCATCTCTCCAGCCCTTGATTGGTTTTGTGTAAAATATAAAATATTCAGTTTTTATATATTTTATATAATTACATATAATATTTATCATTTATTTATTAGTTTATATACAAAGTATAAAAGATTCAGTTGCCTTCCCCTTGCATTTTACTTGTGATATTCTAACTTTTCTCATAAAGATTTTGAGGTATGTGGGGTTTTATAGGTGTATTTTTCTTTTTTCTTTTGCTTCATTTTATTTTTTAGATAGGGTTTGTCCAGACTCACCTACTGACCATTATGAAGCCTAAGTTGGCCTCAAATTCTAGGAAATCCTCCTGCCTCAGCCTTCCTAGTGTTGGGGCTATACCTGGTTTATTTTACTTTTACATTATGTAGAGACTACCTTTCACTTCAAATCTATTTGCTATATATAGGACTTTTTTTATACTAGTTGAAAATTTGCATTTATCAGGCCATGCTAAATATTTATACATTTTAATTCCTTTCTTCTTTCCAAATATTTATTATTATAGCCTTCTAAGTCTAAGATTTGATTTTTTTATTTTTTGGTCTTTCAGCTTTTTTTTTTTTTTTTAATTTTGACCTAAAAATCATACTACCTTTGATAAAATTTTTTAATTAAGTAGAAGTCTCACCCCTCTCTCCCCAGATCCTGTCTTTCAGAAAGGCCCCAAACATGACTCCTCCCCTAGGAGTGCTTAAGGCTACTCCCTCAGAGTATTTACACATGTGGTTTTTTTGGTCTGTTTCCTCTTCATTTCTCTGGGGGGACCAGAAAATCACTTGGGAACATGTTACCCATTAAACTGGGGCCTTCTTCTAAATCAGTTTGACTTGGACTGATAGGGATTACTGCACCAGGGAAGAGGCTTATCAGGCTAAAGAAACTTTTAACTTTTCATTTTCGTCAATTGCTGAGAAAACTTTGGCAAGCTCCATGTAAGTTTTTTATAGCTGTTTTATATATATAAAATGAGCTCTTAGCTGGGCATGATTGTACATGTCTCTAATCCCAACTTTTGGGAGATGGAAATAGTAGAATCAGTAGTTCAAGGTCATCCAAGGCTACATACAGAATTTGAAGCAAGCCTGGATGTTAGGATTTTTTTTTTTTTTAAAAAAAATCAGGGCCAAAATTTAGAGTTCAACAACATCAAAACCCAAAGAAAGCCTACCAACTCATGGAAACTAAACATCACTCAGCTGAACCATCTCTGGGTCAAGGAAGAAATTAAGAAAGAAATCAAAGTCTTCCTAGAATTTAATGAAAATGAATCCACAACATATCCAAACTTGTGGGACACAATGAAAGCAGTCATAAGAGGAAAATTCATGGCGCTAGATGCCTATATGAAAAACCTAGAGAAATCCCACACTAGAGACCTAACAGCTCAGCTGAAAGCCTTAGAACAATTAGAAGTGAACTCACCTAGAAGAAGTAGATGGCAGGAAATAATCAAACTTAGAGCTGAAATCAATACAATTGAAACAAAAAGAACAATACAAAGAATCAATGAATCTAAGAGTTGGTTCTTTGAGAAAATTAACAAGATAGATAAGCCTTTAGCCAAACTAATCAAAAAATACAGAGAGAATGTTCAAATCAACAAAATCAGAAATGAAAAGGAGGACATAACAACAGACCCCCAGGAAATACAGAGAATTATCAGATCATATTTTGAAAATATGTATTCCACAAAAATGGAAAGCCTAGAAGAAATGAACAGCTTTCTGGACAGGTACCATCTACCAAAATTAAATGAAGATCAGATTAATTACCTAAACAGGCCTATAACCCTTAAGGAAATTGAAGCTGTCATTAAAAACCTCCCCAAAAATAAAAGCCCTGGTCCAGATGGTTTCAGTGCCGAATTCTACCAGACATTCAAAGAAGAATTATTACCATTACTCCTCAAACTATTTCACACAGTAGAAACTGAAGGAATAATGCCAAATTCCTTTTATGAGGCCACAATTACTCTAATACCTAAGGTACTCAAAGACACAACAAAGAAGGAGAATTACAGACCAATTTCCTTCATGAATATTGATGTGAAAATTCTCAACAAAATTTTGGCAAACCATATACAACAATGTATAAAAGATATCATCCAGCACGACCAAGTAGGCTTCATCCCAGAAATGCAGGTCTGGTTTAACATATGAAAAACTATAAATGTTATCCATCATATAAACAAACTAAAGGAACAAAACCACATGATCATATCCTTAGATGCTGAAAAAGCCTTTGATAAAATCCAACACTCCTTTATGATTAAAGCCCTGGAGAGATCAAGAATACAGGGAGAATACCTAAATATAATAAAGGTGATTTACAAGAAGCCCACAGCCAGTATCAAACTTAATGGAGAAAAACTCAAAGCAATCCCACTAAAATCAGGAACTAGACAAGGATGTCCTCTCTCCCCTTATCTATTCAGTATAGTTATTGAAGTTTTAGCTAAAGCAATAAGGGAACGAAAAGAGATTAAGGGGATATAAACTGGAAAAGAAGAAGTGAAGTTATCTCTATTTGCATATGATATGATTGTATACATAAGTGACCTACAAAATTCTTCCAAGGAACTGCTACAGCTGATAAACACCTTCAGCAATGTAGCAGGATACAAGATTAACTCAAAGAAACCAGTAGCCCTTCTATACACTAAAGATAGAAGAGCTGAAAAAGAAATAAGGGAAACATTACCCTTCATAATAGCTGCAAATAGTATTTAATACTTTGGAGTAACTATAACCAAAGAAGTAACAGACCTATTTGACAATAATTTTAAATCACCGAAGAAAGGAATTGAAGAGGATATCAGAAAATGGAAAGCTCTCCCATGTTCCTGGATAGGTAGGATCAACATAGTAAAAATGGCAATTCTACCAAAGGCAATCTACAGATTCAATGCACTGCCCACCAAAATACCAACACAATATTTCTTGGACCTTGAAAGAACAATGCTCAATTTCATTTGGAATAACAGGAAAGCCAGGATTGCCAAAACAATTTTACTCAACAAAAGAACCTCAGGAAGTATCACCATCCCTGACTTCAAGTTATACTATAGAGCTACAGTAATAAAAACAGCCTGGTACTGGCATAAAAACAGACTTGTGGATCAATGGAATAGAACTGAGGATCCAGACATTAACCCAAAAACCTATGAACACCTGATCTTTGACAAAGAGACCCAAAACATTCAATGGAAAAAAATAGTATATTTAACAAATGGTGTTGGCATAGCTGGATGGAAGTGTGTAGAAAAATGCAAATAGATCCAAGCCTGTAACCCTGCACAAAACTCAAATCCAAGTGGATCAAAGACCTCAACATAAACCTAGCCACTTTGAACTTGATAGAAAAGAAAGTGGGAAATACACTTCTACGAATTGGCACAGGCGACCACTTCCTAAATCTAACACCAACACAGACACTAAGACCAACAATCAATAAGTGGGATCTTCTGAAGCTAAAAAGCTCTGTAAAGCCAAGGACACTGTCCATAGGACAAAACGACAGCCTATAGAATGGGAAAAGATTTTCACCAACCTTACAAGTGATAGAGGACTGATCTCTAAGATATATAAAGAGCTCAAGAATTTAGAGTCCACAACCTTGAATAACCCAATCAAAAAATGAGGTTCAGATCTAAAAAGGGAATTCTCAGCAGAGAAATTACGAATGGCCGAAAGGCACCTGAAAAAGTGCTCATCATCTTTAGCCATCAGAGAAATGCAAATCAAAACAACTTTGAGATACCACCTAACATCTGTTAGATTGGCTAAGATAAAAGGCACAGATGACAGCCTATGTTGGAGAGGATGTGGATCAAGGGGAACACTACTCCATTGTTGGTGGGAGTGTAAGCTTGTTCAGCCACTCTGGAATGCAATATGGCAATTTCTCAGAAAATTGAGAATCAATCTCCCCAAGGACCCAGCAATACCACTTCTGTGTGTATACCCTAAAGATGCACAGTCACACTCCAAAGGTATTAGCTCAACTATGTTCATAGTAGCATTATTTGTAATAGCAAGAACCTGGAAACAACCTAGATGTCCCTCAACTGAAGAATGGATTAACAAACTGTGGTACATCTACACAATGGAATACTACTCAGCAGTAAGAAAAAATGATATCCTAAAATTTGCAGGCAAATGGATGGATTTGGAGAATATCCTCCTGAG